>PVIW01012740.1:0-30603 GCA_004026585.1 Noctilio leporinus
GTGAGATCATATGATACCTGTCCTTCACTGACTGGCTTATTTCACTAAGCATAATACTCTCCAGTTCCATCCATGTTGTTGCAAAGGGTACAAGTTCCTTCTTTCTTTCTGCCATATAGAATTCCATTGTGTAAATGTACCAAAGTTTTTTGATCCAATCATCCACCGATGGGCACTTAGGCTGTTTCCAGCACCTGTAAGCCTTTCTTTATGGATACTGAAATGCAAATTTCATACAAACTTTACATGTCACAAAATAATATTTCTTTTAAATTTTCAACCATTAAAAAATATTAAGTGCAAAATGTGTTCTTTGCTGAGGCTGTACATACACACAGATACACACAGCTTTGAAATTATTACTTTGAAATATTAATAGAATTGATCTTAAGATGGTGGGTTTCAAAGAAACTTTTTTTGATCACCTATATTTTCTATTTTCCTAGCACAGGCATATATCACCTATCAAATTATTTTTCATTAAACTTTTTGAAAAGCAAAGTGGAGTGGTGAAATCTAGCTTATACGTGGCGGAGTCAGAACGTACAGTCCTCTTGAGGTCCCTGGAGCATCAATATTCTTCCTGGGAGCTGAGCTGGTTGAGTCTCACTGTGAAGCACAACTTACACACCAGAATCCTGTCTGCAATGACCTGGCCACCTCAACACAGAACCTCCTTACCAGTACATTAGTCAGTCCTCCAGTTCCAGAGGTTATAGGAAGAACTCCACAGCCTGAAATCATTGCATTTTCCAGAAAAAAGAAACAAAAATTAGTAAGTCTAACTCCTTCTTTTTGAACCCAGATGATCAATGAGTAGTTGGTTTTCCTTTACAGAAGGGAGCTCAGGAGGCCATCAAGCCAAACCCTCGGCAGGGTCCACAGGCCTGCACGCAGTGACCCTTCCCAGTGGTCAGCCAGCCTCTGCCCATGTGAGCCTCATGTGCAATGCAAGTCAACATCTGTGGTTCACCTCCTACGTGCCAGGTGCTCGGTGCTACTGAAAACATGCACTCCCGCCATCGAAGGCTGCAGGTTCAGTTCTCAATGTCAGCACTGTTAGTGTTTGGCTTAACACATCTAAAATAAAAATAGCAATAATAATAATGGTGTTATGCTCCTCGCACCCACTGTCTCATTTTAAATTTTCACTTTACCTCTGAAGCGTAACGACCACAGTTGAGAAAATGAGGATCAGAAAGGCAAAGCGACTTGCCCAAGATCCACCTGCCGGAACCCGGCGAAGCCCTGGGCATCAGTCCCGGGCCGGGCTCCCGAGTGACTGAGCATCCCTACCATGCAAGGGAGTACTTGGCAGCCTGTCCAAAATGCAGAGCTTTGGCCCCACTCCCAGGGGGCTGATTCTGAATCTGCATTTTTGACACAACTCCCAGGGCGCATCCTGTACTCAGTAAAATCACTGTCCTGAGGAACTAAGGAAGATGTATTAAGTGCCTGTGGGCCAGAAAATGTGCCTCTTTAATAATTCTTTTTCCTTTAAACACACGATGACTCTTGTTTTCATATTCACTGTATTAATATGTAAGTAAGGAAACTGAGATTCAAGCAAGTTCAATAACTTGCCCAAGATTGACAGCCAGGAAGGGGCAGGGCCAGGATTTGACCCCAATGGCCCCTTCCTTTCCCGTCTGGGACTGAAGGGAGTTGGAGGACCAAGGAGGAGCCAACTTGGAATAGGACTTAGTTAACCTTTGGGGTTTGAATTTACCACTGATATTAGAAAGAGAATAATTTTCATATTATAAGCCTTAATCTCATAATAAGCTCTCTTAGGGGATAAAAATATAGAATCCTTCATTGTATCTACCAGAAATGAGATTATTTTTACCTCTATTAAATTAGAATGTATAATTTCCTTACAAAGTTTATCCAAAAGGTGCTGAAATGGCAGCCTCTGGAATTGACCAGTTCTTCATCTCTAATAAAAGTGGAAACGGAAAGTAGTCTTAGGGCAACTACTAAACCCACTGTCAGTTAAAACGAAATGGAAGGCTCTGAATAACAATGAGAAATTTAGATCTCCTCAGAGCAAAGGAAGGCCAAACAATTATTCAAATCAAGTAAAAAACATAATGAAGACTTGCAGGGTGACTTGGATCAAGTGTCGCCCCTGATTTGGATGGTAAGAGATATCCAAAACCTCCTGGAAGGAGCAGAAAAGGCTGCCACAGGCAAGCACAAGACAGAGCCCAAGAGGCTGCTATCTATGCACCTTCACCGCCCCGCCTCCCCCAACACACACACACACACACAGCTTGCCTTTCCTTCTGCCTGTTTGCTTCAAGGCTGTATTCCTTTTGCCTCAAAAGGTGTCTGGTTGGTAAATAAATAAAGAAATGCATGGCATAAGGCAATGATTACTAAATGTATCAAATATTGCTCCAGAAAACCTGGGGCGTTGTATAGGGGGGTACATATGGGAGGGAGGTAAGGAGAACAGACCTACAGGTCTCTCTTCTAAGTAAGATCTGACTTAAAGAAAAAGTATCGTCACTAAAAAGAAAAAAACCAAAATTTGGAAAATCTCCAGCAGAATAGAAAAAGATCAAGAAAGAAAAAGATCCTAAATTTCCCTATTTTTAGCTGTGTGACCTTGAGCAAGTTGCTTAACTTCGCTGAGCCCTAGTTTCATAATTTATATAAAAGTTTGTAAATTGGGTTAGATTATTTCTAAGGTCCCTTCCAATTCCAAAGTAATTTTATTTTATCATTTTACTTACCAACCAATTTTATTTTTTCTTTCTTCTTTGTATTCTTTTTCATTTCATTACAATAAACATGTATTTTTTAATAGAAAGAAAAGGTTTATTTTCAAAGATAAATTAAGTTACACTTAAAAAAAAAAAAAATCCGTCCCAAGTATTCCCTGCATTTGCATTGCTTTTAACAAAAGCTAGAAGAGATGCTTTCCACATTCTCGCCTGGGGAGGGCAGAATTTAAAGTCATGCTGTAGGGAGAGCTGAAGCCTTCAAAAGCAAGTAATGCTTAATCTGTGCTATTTCTGAAGCACAGAATAAAACCAAATACAAAAGAAAAATAAGCTACCGCTTCGCCAGTGCCAAGCTTCCTCATGCATACATAGAGATCCATCCAGAAAAAACAGCCTCTCAGTCGGGTGGGACAAATCCTTGTGTGCTTTTGTGGAAAATCCCCCCAGCAAACTGGCAGCAAGGACAGTCTACAGCCGCCTCCCCGTACGGCCAGAAAGCGACACGAAGGTCGCCAGGCACCAGGAGCTCCGCTGGGGCAGATGTGGAACAGAAAAAGCTCCCTGATGCTGATCCCCTGGAGCAAAGACGCGGATGGTTCCTGAGCTGACCACAGGACCGTCCTGTGCTAGTGTAGGAGAGGGCGGAGTTAGACCTCCGATCTCATCTTTGTGTCTTTTCCTGGTCCATGAAAGCCCTCTGCACCACCCTCCCCACTGTGAATCCTGGTCGTGTTAGGTTCTGCTTCTTCATGGGTCCCTGGTTAATCCTCTCTCCTCCTCCTTCCTCACCAGTATCTTACTCAGGAAAGGACCCCAGCCACAGTCATTCCAAAATATAAATAACGAAATGACTTCCCATAATATCTCTTCCAGGAGGATATACTTAAAATGGAAACCAAGGAATAATTTCCTACTTACGGAATCTGATTTTGGCGAGATGGGTGGCGGACATCAGGAGCAACGAGAGCCTCTGAGCCCGTCTGAAATCAGACATCAGAACTGCCACTTCTGAACTTACAAGACTGGCCCCTCTCCTTTCTGCACCCACACACTCCCTCTAGGTGAGCCCACCCAATCCCCCAGCTTTAAATACCAACATCTATCTCTCCTGGAAATCCACACTGTCTCTATTGTCATTTCTATTTGGGTATCTAATGGAAACCTTTACTTCAATACGATCAAAACAAAACAACTTTATTCCTAAGAAAGTCTTCAGTCTTCTTCAGAGTACTTCGAACCATCACTCATCTGATTATTCATGACAACTCTAGGAATAACCTTTGGCTCTTTTATTTCATTTATGCCCCACAATAAATTCAATGGCAGATGCATGTAACTTTATATTCAAAAAAGAACCCCAACAACCATTCTTCTCCTCCTCCACTGCTCCTATTCTAATATGAGCTATTATCATCTCTTGCCTAGACCACTGCTATACCCTGACCTAATTGCCCTGATTCCAGTCTAACCGCCCCTATCTGGCCACACACTGGTCTTTTTTCCACACTTCAAACCCACTAAGCTGGTCTCTTCTTCAGAGGCTTGACGTATGCTATTTATTCTCCTGCAAAGTACCTCCTCAGGATCTTCCCATGGATGGCTTCTTCTCATCATTTAGGTCTCAAAGGGTAAGCTGTTCCCTGTAGAGCTTTCTTATCCACCAATCTAAAGTAGCCACCAGGTCAGAATATCATCACATCATTGTATTCTAATGACCTTCATAGCTCTTATCATTGATATTTTCATTTGGTTATTTGGTTGAAGTCCAAGGCTTGTGTTATGATGCAAAATCCAAGAGCTTCCCCATTGTTCACCATTGTTTACTCTTGTCTATCCAGTGTCTGGAATAGTGCCTAACACAATGGGCTCTGAATAAATATCTATTAAGTGGCTGTATGGATGAATAACCAAGGATATAAAACAATGTTTACAATGAAGGAAGAGAAAACCCATGAGGAAGCCTTCATATCATGGTGAGCTACCAGCTACCTTAGTCTTGACTCATCCTTGTCAGAGCCACCTTGGGCAGGGGACCCAGTCTGAGGGTCCTCAAGATCCCCTTTCTTATCTTAAAGGGAAAGTCTAGATTTCTTTTTTTTTTTTGAATTTTATGGTTTTAGTAACACAAATACAATATGCACACAATCTGTCTATTCATTTTCTTCGCTGCGCAGCCTGGCATTGGGATTGGTGACTCTGAGGGCCAGCTGGGCTCCTCTTTCCATGATGGCTTTGCGGTTCTTTGAGGAGACATTGTGAGCAATCTCAGCACAGTAAGATTTGTTGCACATCAACAGCGCTTCAAGCTCCTTGACATTGTGGACCAGGAACTTTTGAAAGCCACTGGGCAGCATGTGCTTTGTTTTCTTGTTGCTCCCATAACCAACGTTGGGCATCAAGATCTGGCCCTTAAATCTTCTGTGCACCCTATTATCAATACCTCTGGGTTTCCACCAGTTTCTCTTAATTTTGACACATTGGTCTGATTGGTGCCGGATGAACTTCTTGGTCCTCTTTTTAACAATCTTAGGTTTCACGAGGGGTCTGAGGGCAGCCATGGTGCCAAGTAAGAAATGGCTGCCACCTCTGTAGGCAGCACTGAGGAAGAGCTCTTCTTCTCTTTTTACATTTATTTTTAATTTTATATAAGCACAACATTAAAGACATTTTGAAAACATGAATGGCAACCCACAATGCCATCATCATAGCAAAGCCATTCTTTCCACCTATACATATTTCCTTTGAGTTTGTATTTATAAGCAGATAGTTTTCACAAAGTTGTAATCAAAGAATATACTATTTTACTGGGCTGCTTTTTATAATTATTAAATCATGAATATTTTTAAAAGATTTTAGTCATTATTTTTAGAGAGAGGGGAAGGAAGGGAGGAAGAAAGGGAGAGAACATTAATGTGTGGTTGACTTTCACCTTCTTCCTGATATAGACCTGGCTTGCAACCTGGGTATGTGCCCTGACTGGGAATCAAACCAGAGACCCTTGGGTACACAGGCTGGTGGTCAATTCGGTAAGCCATACCAGCCAGGGCCTTAAATCATAAATATTTTCTATGCCACTGCAGATCTGAATTTTTTTTAAAGACTTTATTATTTTTATTTTTAGAGAGAGAGGAAGAGAGAGGCAGAAAGGGAAAGAGACATCAATGTATGGTTGCCTTTTTGTTTTCACCTGCCTCCAGCTACAGACTTAATTGGAGACCTGGCTTGCAACCTCATTATGTGCCCTAGCCGGGGAATCAAATCAGCGACTTTTGGGTTCACAGGCCAGCGCCTTATCCACTGTGCAGATCTGAATATTTTTATAATATTAATGATAGCTAGCATTTATTGAGAGTTTGCTATTTGCCAAGCATTGTTCAAAGCACTGGGGTTATCTTCTTTTACCTGCAAAATAACTTTTTAAGATGGATACAATTATTATTTCCATTTTGTAGACTCCCCTGTTAGACAAGGTCCTTGCAAGTGCACACTACACATATCAACAAGACTCAGTATGAGATCGTTAATATTAACTGACTGCAACTCATATCAATCAATAATTGAATGCTTGAATAAACTATGAGTCATCTGACCTGTATATACTGTACTGCTATAAAAATAATTACACAGAAATATATGAGATGATATAAAAGAAATATTAGGAGAAAAAAAGAGTTAGAATGATACTGAGGCAGGAGACAGCACAGAAAGAACTCCAAGGCTGTACTGCTGTTGCTGACCTGCATCTAGCATCCTGGTTACCAGGAAACACCTTTGGGCAGTTAGGTAGGATGAATAGAAACCCAGGCAGAGAGGAGGAGGGAGACATTTCTCACTCACTAACTGAGCAGTCCTGAGCCTGATCCAGTAACATTGCCCAGTGTTCTAACATCACAGGCAACACCATGCTGACACAGGAGGAGGACGGTCCTTGAAATTCTGTGTGTCATTTCCAATATCTGGTAAAGAAACCCTTTAAAACTGTGTATCCATCCCCTGACCTGAAAGGCAGGAAAGGGTCCATAGTCTCCTAGGAAGAAAGCCATACAACAGCCTTGGTTAACTGCCTACCTCTGGTCACTATCTGTTTAACGAGGGAGTCCCTAGTGCTTACAGAAAGAGCCCATAATTAACTTTGGGTAGCTGCCCCAACTTTCATGAACTGCCTCCTGTCACATATCTCTGTTTTACAACAAGATAAACAAATGGAGCCTGGAACAAGATAGGGATATGGGCTAACAGATCCTAAGTTTGGGTAATCACATCCCATCCCCAAGCTGGCACCACCTTTACCTATCAATCAATATGTTAACTTCTTTACACCACCTTGCCAACTATGCAAGTCCTCAGAACAAAGGATTCTTGCTCTTGGCCCTCTGGCCACCTGGGCTCAGGCCACCACAGTTCAGACTTCCAATTGCCACCCGGCCTTTGGCTGCTGTTACTTCTTCCGCCCGTACCCGCTTTGCCCGAACCTGCACCTCCCCTACCCCAGCCTCAGCAAGGCCCATTCCCTTCCATGAGAACATAGCACCAATGAACCCCGCTTGCATGCTAATCAATTTGCTGATCTGTAATCCTCACTGCATCGGCAAGAAGAACCAGGTTTCATCTATTAACTATATGTTTATTAGGAGCCCATTAATATTTATTTTAAAAAGTCATGTGCAGCTGAGTAAAAAAAAAAAAACTACATATGGTTTGATTTCACTTACACGAAATACATAGACTACACAAATCCACGGTGACAAGAAGTATACAGTGGTTGTCAAGCTGGGGAAAGGGGGAAATGGAGAGTGACTACTAACAGGTATAGATAGGGTTTCTCTTGGGGATAATAAAAATTTCTGAACTAGATAGTGGTAATGGTTGTATAGCTGCGAATACATGGAAAACAATGATACATTTTAGAATGGTGAATTTTATGGTACATGATTGTTATTCAATGAAGAATACATTTTAAAAGTAACTGAAGAAAAAATCGATATATATGTATACATGTGTATATATGTATATATACATACATATGATAAAAGGATGACCAGAATACTATTAAAAGTGGTAGAGAGAAGATGAACATACAAAATAAGGTAAAAGAAGAGGGTTTTTTTCCTATCTAGTTCTACATCATTTAAATCATATGACTTGAATAATTTACAATTAGAATGTTTTAATTTATCACTTGTTTAATTTAAAATAATAAATTGTGTAATAAAAATGACAAATTTTTAAAATTCAAAATAAGTAACTAAAGAGACACTTATGTTTGATTTTTGCTAATTAGCTCACCAGGTATTATTAACCAACAGTTTAATAAAAAATTTAATGCAGGTGCAAACACAAGTTAACTCATGTACCAAACTACATCCATCAGCTCATTAACACATTGTTGACTGGCAATTTTATAGCAAACGCTAATGCAAGTGCTAGCACAAGTTAACTCGTTATTGGTCAACAACATTTGGGCTTAAAAACAAAAGTTTTTGTGACTGGTCAACACTGTATTAAGATCAACAGATATAGAAATGAGAAAATTTGGGGGGTATACTATGCCTCTTTCTTAGTTCATTTGGTCTTCAGAGGCTGACTTTTTTGGATTCATAATGGGTTTTGAGGTAATACTATATTAAATCTATAATGCCCGGTCCCAAACAATCACACAATAAGAGAAGTTCACAGAAGCAAAGAATAAACCTAACACTGCCTTATTTTCTTACTTTCATTTCCCCAGGAAGTGCAAAATGCTCAAAATACAACAGTGAGAAAGTGGACGCATTCTTTATAGATTCTATATGATCATCACTTACAAAAATCAATATAATCTAGGGACAAACTACTAGAAAAAGTAAGAGAACTTAGTAGTGTTGCTGCTATAGGATTGACCTATGAAATATCAATAGTATTTCTCAACATCAGCAATAACCAATTAGAAAATACAATGAATAATGATACAAAATAAAAATATGAACTATTTAGAAATTAAGCTAAGCAGTAAAACTCAAAACCTCTCTGAAAAATCATTTTAAACTCTAATAAAGGACAGCAAAGATAATTAGAGTAAGTGGAAATTGTAATAATATTAATGTAAATTTTACCATCACTAATCTATAAAATACCAATTTACTTGCAACTTGAATGCCTTTGAAAAATTCATCATATTTACTCTACACTTTACATAGAAGAATAAAGGTCGATGCATAGCTAAGTCAACTTTAAAACAGAGCACCAAAAAGATGACTATCAGATATTAAGAAACACTATAAATCCTTAATAGAAAAATAAACCAAGAGAAGAGAATATATACACACACACATACTCTCACACACATACACACACACAACCTTGGAAACAGTCATATATAAATGAAAATAAATAAGAAAAAGTGTTTAAGAGAGGATATTAGGACAACTTGATCACTACATGGAAAATAAAACTAATCCTTATATAAAACTATATAAAAGGGGAGATGATAGATGTAAGATATAAAGGCAAGAGAACTAGAAAATTAACTGAAAATATTGTAGACTTCATTAAAAAAACAAACTACATTCGAATGAAACGACTGGTGTTGGGGGTAGGTGTTTGATTGGGTTACCTCACATTTAAGGATTCCTACTTCTGGGTGGGTTGAGGATCATGGCAGCACCCAAATCAGAATCACTTGACAACTTTATCCAACCTATACAGAGTAACAAATAAACCAGAGAAAACCCATCCCTTCGGCATAACCACAAGATAAAGGACTGGCTCCCACTACAAGTGTTGGTGGAGAGACAAGTCCAGGAAAACTGTGGCAGGGGAAGGAGAGGTTGCCCCCTAGAAACTGGCCTCCGTACTGTATGTACCCCAAGGGCCAGAGACCCAAGAGAGGCCGAGGCGCTGCAGGCTGGCTGCCAGCAGGTTGAATAAACAAAGGAAGGTACTTACGGGACTCATCGTGGGCGCCCACAAGTCGAGATCTCCATCTCCCCCGTCCAGACTGCCAGCATCTTGAAACTTTCCATGGCGAGCTAAACGAGGTTCAGTCACGTGCACCGTCCGCTGGTCTGGACACCTTGTTCGTGCCAGGCTGCGTCTGGAAAACGGAATGCTCCAGCTGGGAGAATGGCGGGCGAAACCGTGGGCGCTAAACTCCATCCAAGGTCAGGGAACGGAGCCAGGCGCCTCCTACTTCATCGCCCACCCAGCTAACAACCCACGTGCTGGCCTCGCTGGGACCTCCCGCAACGCAGGTGTGGCTGCCTAAGACAGAGTGAAAACCACCTCCAGAAAGAGATGTTCACAGTAACTGTGGCAAAACAGTAACAGAAATGACTTCAGGTACTGCAGGACCCAAAGCAGCAGCACAACTTCTGCAGGATATACGTACATGCTGGAGTCTGGGGTGGGGAGGACAAAGGAGCATGTGAAAGGAATTCCGCATCCTACAAGACACGAGAACATTTGAACACTGGGAGGTCCGCAGCCACTGCCCCACCGTGATCGATACCACATGAAGGGAGCTGCACTTCACAGACACAGCGGAAACGGAACTGCATGCTTCTGGGTTTCCCAAATTGTCAGCTTGATTTACAAAGTAAAGATTCCAAAACAGCCCATTTCTACACAGACTTGGAAAACTAAAACTGATATTTAAATTTGGAACACTGAAACTGGTGAAAATTCTCCCACTCCACCCCCAAAACAACAACAAAGCAGAAGAAACTACAGCACAATGCTGTGAACTAAATTCAGTGTTTTCAAGCAAGCCTGTGGGAATATGAAAGACGGCTTGATTCAGGTGGTCAAAATCTAAGGAACAGAAATGGACACAAAACAGAAAAAGAAATGGGAAAAAATGTGAGAATAAAAAATTAAATTACAAGTTGCTCTAGGAAGATTATATTTGCATGAACATTTAACAAACAGAAATAAAGCAGAAAAAAGAACCAAAATGATAAGGAAAAAGGGGTCAGAAAAAAAAGGAGTTTAAATGGAAGCTAAGCAAAGGAGACCCAGGTACACGTAACTGTACTTTCTAAATGAGAAAAGCAAAACAAAACTCCTTCAAAGTATAATTTATTAATAGGCTCAGGAAATCATAGATAATCTAAAGATTCCTTTTTATTTATTTATTTTTAGAGAGAGGGGGAGGGAGGGAGGAAAAGAGGGAGAGAGACATTGATGTTCAAGAGATGCACCTAGCCCTGGCTGGTGGCTCAGTGGATAAGGCACCAGCCTGTGAACCCAAAGGTCACTGGTTCAACTCCCAGCCAGGGCACATAACCAGGTTGCAAGCCAGGTCTCCAGCCAGCTCCATAACTGGAGGCAGGTGAAAGGCAACCATACATTGATGTTTCTCTCCCTCTTTACTTTAAAATAAAAATTAAAAAAAAAAAAAAAGAGAGATGCACCGGAAATGCAACTCAAGCCTGTGACCCCTCACTCAGCAGAATGATGCCCTACCTACTGAGTCACATTGGCCAGGGTGTAATCATAGAAAATCTAAATCATCAAATTAATGGGCCTAGAGGTTCTTGGGAAAATTTACCCAGAATGATCAACCCACAGATATACCCTAGTATAAAATGGTTAAACTTTCAAGGTTTAAAAAAAAAAATCTTAGATCTCCATACCAGCAAAACGCCGAAACTTTACACTGGCAAGAAAATTCAACTGTTACCAAGCTTCTCAAGAGCAACACATAAACAAAGGCCAGAAAAAAGCAGCAATTGCAAGAAACACAGGAGGGGAAAATGTGAACCAAGTTATTTTACATTCAGCTAAGCTGTTCTTCCATATCAAGGCCATAAGTAAAAAAGTAACATTAAAAAAACTAAAAAAACATTTACACATTCAAGAACTTGGAGAAAACTGTATTCAGGGGTCTTTGAAAAACCTGCTAAAGAATGGAGTTCATGCAAACAAGTTATGACTGAGAGAATTTAGGCAATTTAATACATTCAATGTTAGATTCCAGACTAAAACAGAAAGAAGAGCACAAGAATAATATAAAATGCCATACGTTCTAACAAAGTAAATATAATGAGAACAAAAGGTGGGAAAGAAGGGAGAGAGAATGCAGAAAGGAGAATAAATTCATTGATGCTACACAGAAGTAGTTCTCAAATTTTTTGGCCTTAGAAATCCTTTGCACTTCTAAAAATTTGAGAACCTCAAAACATACTTGTTTTTAGAAATTAGTATGGAACAGAATAGAGAGCCCAGAAATAAATCCATGCCTTTATGACCAATATTTAACAAAGGTGGTAAGAACATACAATGGGGTAAAGATAGTCTATTCAATAAATGGTGTTGGGAAAGTCAGACAGATACATGCAAAGAAATGAAACTAGAACACCTTCTTATACAATATATAACAATAAACCCCAAATGGGTTTAAGACTTACATGTTAGATTCAAATCCATAAAAATCCTAAAAGAAAATATAAGCTGTAAAATCTCATATTTATTGCAGCAATATTTTTTCTGATACTTTTTTGCTACTGGCAAAGAAAACAAAAGAACAAATAAACAAATGAGATTACATCAGACTAAAAAGTTTTTGCAGAGCAAAGAAAACCATCAACAAAATTTAAAAACCCACTGAATGACAGGACATATTTGCAATGATACATCTGATAAGGGATTAATATCCGAAGACCTCATACAACTCAACACCAGAAGAAACAATCCAATTTAAAAATGGGCAAGGTCTTAAATAGACATTTCTCCAAAGAGAATATAATAGATGGTCAATGGACATATGAAAAGATGCTCAACATCACTAATCTTCAAAAAATACAAATGAAAACCACAATGATATCACCTCACACTTGTCAGAATGGCTGTCATCAATAAATCAACAAAAACAAGCATTGGCTAGAATGAGTAGAAAAGGGAACCCTCTTGCACTGTTGGTGGAAAGCAATATGGAATTTCCTCAGAAAATTAAAAATGGAACTGCCTTACAACCCAAGCAATTCCACTTCTGGGAATATATCCAAAGAAACCAGAAACACTACTTTGAAAGAACATATGCACCCCTATGCTTATTGTAGTGTTATTTACAACAGGCAAAATTTGGAAGACAGCCCAACTGTCTAATAGTAGATGAGTGGATAAAAACACTGTGATATATTTACACAATGGAATAGTACTCGGCCATAACAAAGGAAATTTTCATTTTAGTGACAGCATAAATGGACCAGGAGCGCATTATGCTAAGTGAAATAAGACAACTAGAGAAAGATAGTACCATATGATTTCACTCTTGCGTGGAATTTAAAGAACAAAATAAACTAACAAAATAGAAACAGACTCATAGATAGAGAACAGACTGACAGCTGTTCAGGGGAGGAAGGTTGGGAAGCTGGGTGTAAAAAGTAAAGGGATTACTGAAGGAAAAAAACCTCACAGACAGACATCAGTGTGGTGACTACCAGAAGGAAAGGGGGTAGGGAAAGCAAAAGAGGGTAAAGGGGGGATGAATGGTGATTTGGGGTGGTGAGCACACAATACAATATACAAATGATGTATTTTAGAATTGTACACCTGAAACCTACATCATTTTATTAACCAACGTCACCCTAATAAAGTCAGTATAAAAATAATTTTAAAGGAAATTAAAACTGAGAAGTTATTTTAAAAGAACAATCATAAACCTATTACATGATAACTAACATCAATAACATTTTTATAAATAATATTCTTTCCAAAATGCATAGTGAAAAGAATGGCATCATTTTACATGTTTGCAAATCCCTTTAAGGCTTGGTTTAATAGAAGACAGCTGGATTTTCCTGTTTCACACATTTTATTACACACCACAGTGACGACATCATCACGTATCATGTAGCCTCTGGAACACTTCCATGTGCATTTATGAGAAAATGAAAACAGAAAAGTAAAATAATGTCTTAGTAATAGTATGAAAACAGTTTTGACCTCACAGAACCCCCAACCCCTGCCCAAGGGTTTCAGGGGCCTACAATGGATGCCATTTGAGAACATCTGTTGCACAAAAGGGGGCAAAGAAACTGACAAACCAGGTCAGAAAGGTTAACTAAGAAAACAGTGGAGAGAGTCATTTTAAAAGGGAAGCACACAGCCCTGGCTGGTGGCACAGTGAATAAGGCACCAGCCTGTGAACCCAAAGGTCACTGGTCCAATTCCCAGCCTGGGCACATAACCAGGTTGCAAGCCAGGTCTCCAGCCAGATCCTTAGCTGGAGGCAGGTGATGTCTCTCTCTCTCTCTGCCTCTCTTCCTTCCCCTCTCTCTAAAAATAATAAATTCTTTAAAAATATATAAATAAATGCAAGGGAAGCACAAAGATTTATCACTAAATATCTGATTTTAATACCAAAGGAATTTTTAAAATTAAAGCGCAAAGCAAACCCTTCATGTACAGAAACATAGAAAATACAGTAAAAGCAATTATAACTGAAATGACAGCATAGAGACCAAACATAAAAGGCACATTAATAAATGTGAATTGGCTTAATTCATCTTTTCAAAGAAATATATTTCCAAAATGACTCACAGAGAAATATCAAATCTACGATGTATACAAAACTCATACTTGAAATAAAGTGATTCAGAAAACTAAATGTATAGGATGGCTACAGACATAACAGGCAAATGAAATCGATGAAAAGCAGTGTTATCAAGGATATACCCATGAAAACACCCAGCCCAGAAGGTTCCACAAGGAAATTTTACCATACTGTCATAACAGTCTAGTGGGTTGGCCAAAAAGTCCTTTTAGTTTTTTTTCTGTAAAATAAAACACATTTTTCATTTTCACCAATAACTTTATTGATTTGTTATTTTGGATATGTCAGCTCTCTCCCACATGGTATAATGTTGTTCATTCTCAGTTAAATGTCTTGATTTCATTGCTATCAACTTCAACTGGTCTACCCAACAGTGGAGCACCATCCAGCGAGAAATCTCTAGCACCAAACTTTGCAAACCACTTTTGACACATTCAATCAGTTATAGCACCTTCTCCATACGCTGCACAAATCTTTTTCTACATTTCATTTGTGCTTTTACCTTTCTTGAAGTAATAAAGCATAAAATGCTGAAAATAGTACGTATTTCCTTCCATTTTCAATATTAAAATGGCTACACAAAAATTCACCGATTTTTTAAAATGCATGCTGGTATGACAGATGTTTGTTAGACAACACAGTCTAACAAAATTGTTTTGAATAAAGTTAAACACAACTAAGAGCTAATAGAGCCACCTAACGAAATAAACCAAACAACTTTTAGGCCAACCCAATGGTTAGTCCAATGTTACAAAAATTGTTCAAAAATATACAAAATAAAGGAAAACTTTCAAAATCTTTTTTATGAAGAAAATATAATACTGATACCTAAATATGATACATTCAAATTTTCTTGAAAATGAAATTACAAACTGTTTATAAATATTAATGCAAAAGATTATATTACTTATTAGCAAGTAATTCAAAACCATCCTGTTAAAAATAATACACAATAGCCAAGCAGGATTTGTTCCAGGAGTCCAAGGTATACTCAATGTAAGAAATCTTTTTGCATAAAATACCATAAATCTAAGAAGAAAAATCAAATTACTATTTGCATAAGGGCTGTAAACTTCTTTTTAAAAAATCAACATCCAATAAATACACACATGCACACCCACACAATGATTCTGAAGCCAAATCTTACTGTAAAAACACCCTAGGGATGTGCAAGACTTGTACCTCCAAGATGGTCCCAATGAGCCCCATCTCTGCATAGTCACTTCTTTGTCTAAACCCCTCCCACACTGACTGGGGCTGATCTCTACACCCAGTTACACAAATTGCTGGCATGCTGTTGTGTGACATCCAATGCTAAGTTATAAAAAGCACTTGTAGTTCCCACCTTGTTCTCTCTCTCCAATCACCTGCCCGATGCAAGCCAGCTGCCACGTTGAGGATACTCAAGTCCCCTGTGGAGAGGACTGCGTGGTGAGAAACGGTGGCCTTCGGCACAACGTGCAAGCCCCATGAGTCTGCTGACTTAGAAGCAGCAATTAGGAAGCCTCACCTCAGATACCTGCAGCCCAGCCCAAATCACCCAGATAGGCCATTGCTGAATTCCTGGCCTATAGAAAATGTGTGAGATAATAAACGTTTAATGGTTTAAGCCACTAAATTCAGAAGTAATTTGCTATGCAGGAATCGCTAAGTAGTAAAAGTGGGTGAGAAAACCTTAAAAACACTACTGAAAGCCGTAAGCCCTCGTTTAGGATGGGACAGTTCAAGGGATCATAAAAAGATCACCTCTCCCTATCTATGATGTATAAAATTAAGGCAGTAACAACAAGAATACCAATAAGCCTTCTTTATGAAGATAAATTGCAACAAAAGTTCATATGAAAAAACAAACATGCATGAGTAGCTAGTAAAGCACTAAAAAGCAAAGAAGACCTACCAAATATTAAAACATTCTATAAAGCACCCATAATTAGAACTACACTGTACTGGCACATAAACAGGCAGACAGGCTGGAGCAAGAAAAGAAGAGAATGCCCAGGAGACCCCATGCATATGGACAGTTAATATATAACAAAGGTGGCTTTCAAACCATTGGGCAAGGATAAACTTTTTAAAAGTGATAATGAGATCATGGATAGACTTTTGGGAAAAGATTCATTTAAACGCATTCCTCACGTCACCTATAAAAGTAAACCCCAAATGAATCCAGGGATCTAAACGTAAAAAACAAAACCATATAAGCAATAGGAGAAAACATGGCTGAATTCATCTATACCCTGGGTATAAGAAAAGTGTCTAAGACTTAAACACCAGGTAAAAATAATTAAAGATACACTTGTATATGTAAAATTACAATTTTTTTTCATGGAAAAATATGCCACAACCACAGTCAAATGTCAAACCGGGAAAGAAATATTTGCAGAATGTATCACAGATAAAAAAGGCATTATCCTCAGTGTACTTTAAAAATCTCACAATAATGGGGGAAAAATGACCAAAACCTTAATAGAACAATGAGTTAAAGGCACATGCAAACAACTCATTAAAAAGATATACAATGGCCCTTAGTCATATAGAACTACTTCAATTTTACTGGTAATAAAAGAAAAGCAAAATAACATTATACTGAGATCTCGTTTTTCTTCTATCAGGCTGGCAAAAAATAATAATAAAAAGCCTGGCAACAGAGTTGGCTGGCAAGACTACGGGGCTCTGAGGTTCGTGGGAATGCAGGTGAGAGAGCCTTCTGCTGGGGAATTTGGCAATCTCTAACAAAAGGGTGTATGCATTTCCTTTCAGCTCAGTAACTCCTATTTCAGGAATTTACCCCAAAGATATACCTCTACCAATAAGAAAATACATTTTGCATTAGGTAATCTGTTGCAGCATTATTATAAATGCAAAGAAGTGACCTAAATGTCTACACAAAGAACATTGGTAGAATAAATTACGATACATACACGCAGGGTTTGTAATAAAGAAAAAACAACTCTGAGCTGATAGGAACTGAGTCCAGCATCTACTGATAAGAGACAAATGCCAAGTGCAGGTGTGCTTATATTTCTGCAGTTACAAGGTGTCTATGTAAGTAGTTAATTAAAAAGGGAAACAAAGGTCATTGGCGGACTCATCTCAATTAAGTGACTAAAGTTAATACCTTTAGATATGGTATCAATTGATAAATGCCCTCTGAACTGAGGCCCTGAGACTCTGAGAACACAATATACCTTTGTGGCTTCTCTGCAAAACATAATCATGAAGCAGCATCAGACACACACACACACACACGAACAGTCTACAAAATTAAATGTTAAGCGCATGAAATATAAAGAATTCTGAGGGACAAAAAAGAAAGGAAATAAAATAGGTGTGACAGGTAGAATCCTAGACTGGAGGGAGAAAACAGTTCTAAAAGTCAGTATCATGACAACTGGCAAAATTTGAAATTGGAGAATGGGTTAGAAATAATATTACATAAGTGTTAAATTGCTTGATTCTGTACTTATACTAGATTATAACTTTCTCTATTCTTAAAAAATATACGCTGAAATAACCAGCAGTAAAGACATATAAATTCCTTATTAGGAATAAAGAATAGGTCTCCAACTACTTGTAACTCGTTCTTAAAAACAAAAAAATGTACATATATGTGTATTTATAGAATATGTACAGTATATATAAATGCATAGTATATGCAAAAAATATTAAAATAGTGAATCTCAGTAAATAATACATTGGAGTTCTTATGTATTACTTATGCAACTTTTGTATAAGTTTGAAGTTCAAAATAAATAGTTTTTCAAATGTGGATTTCTGTTTGAAAAGTGTCAACAAGAACAAAGTTCACTGGTGGTCAATAGCCTGGGAGAAACTATTTGAAAAGTCTAACATTTACAAGGCCTTGACTGAATATGAAGGTAATTCCTATGAAGCAACCAAAAAATATATATGGTATATATAGAGCAATTCCAATAGGAAAAGAAAAGATTCTGAATAGACAATTTACAAAGGTGGAAACCCAAAATCTACCCAAAGTATTTTTTTTTTAATGCTCAGAATTATTAGCAGTTTGAGAAATGCAAAACTTTAAAAATGAGGTATTACTTACCCCTCTTAACTCACAAGGACTCAAATTTTAAATAATTCTAACGGCTGGTAGAAATGGGAGAATACAGGAACACTTAGCCATTACTAACGTATATATAGAAACATAACCAGTAGAGCCTTTCCATGCAACAATCTGGCACTACCTAATCAAATTAAAAGTATGCACACTGTTAAAGAAAAACTTCACTGGACACTTGTTAAAATTGTTAAGGAAAACTTGGACCATTGCCAACAGGAAAGGGAGATGCAGGTGAATTTTTAAATGCTAGGGCGAGCTAATGGGAAAGTCCTGGAGGACACTGTGGGGAGGTTGGTTCACGTGACTGAACCTGTGTTGGTTAATGGTCACTTTTCCAACAGAGGCTCCCACCTTGCAGAGAAACTGGGAGATAGGGGTGCAGTCCCTCTCCAGAATTAGATGTCAAAGGGGTGAGCTCCAGATCACTAAGATTTCTGGGTTGCAGAGTATTTACAATACAGCTGTGAGTTTTTTAAAAGTAACTGCTCTAAGAAAAAGGGAGGTCAGGGTCCCATAAGCAAGAAGAAACTTGCCTAGTGCTTAGTCAAGTTGAGGAGAATGTTAAGGCAGTCTTGGTCAACACCCACCAGTGAGTCCACTCCTGAAGGTCTGCACATAGGTGATAAATGGACAGACAGACAGATGATAGATAAACAGGCAGATAAACAGATAGATAGATGACAGATACAGAGATGAGAGGGAAGCAAATATTTACAAGTGTGAGGACAGGACTTGGAGCAAAGAAACTCACAAAAAAATATGTATATTATTTAGAAGCCAGCTGAATAATCTTAGGCATGCTTCTGAACCATTCTTAGCCTCAGTGTCTTTATCAGAACACGAGGCTACACAAGGACAGATCATTTCTCTCTTCCTTACCTCCCTGTGTTTCTTCTACCCCACTCTAACTGAAACTGTGCTATGAGAGATGCCACATCTAGCCAAGAGAAGAGTTTGTCTCCATTCCGGAATCTAAACACCGAAGCTTCCTTCTATCAAAAAATGGCCAAGGCCATAAGGTTCTACCTTTCCCCTCTCAACAGGAACCAGAATAGAGGATTCCATGTACCTGATTCCAGGGAGGAACCAGAAAGTAGGAACCTAACTTTGAAGAGTGAGAATTAGCAAACACAGATGGCTTAATCACATGAACCAAATGCCTATTGTACACATCGCCCTCTGTATTTTCTTACCTGCAGACCTGTCTGGGTAACCCGTGCATAACCAGTGGTTACAATGACAACTCCATCTCTAAACACAGTTTTAAATCAACAGGTTTCCAAATTATAAAGTGCTATGTGTGAGTGGTTATAATTATGACCTCAAGGATTATAGTGTGTCAGTGTGGAATTCCTCTGGAGCACAACTGGGTAGGGGCATATTCACAGTCCTTCAACTTGCTAATCTAAAACCATGACTGATGTATTTATGTCCTGAGCCTTTCTCCCATCTGCTCTCTAGCAGAGACTTGTCAGGGCAGAGGAATTTCTCTGTCTGTGTGTGGCTGGCCCTTCCTCTGGGTCAGCTAGGGTGACAGCCTTGGAGTTAATCTTATCCCCAGGGCCTCTGAAACACTACGGCTCTGGAAGTAAATGACTGAGCAACTCGGAGCAGGCTGATATCACCCCAGTTACAACTTAGACATAGTGCCTCCTTTGTTCCAATGTGTATATAAGATTGCCCTCACTGTAAGGCCGGTGCACACACTACGGTTATGAGAGAGTACAGGACCCATGCATGGCAACACCAACATTCTCTAGCAACCAGCCGCGTGGAAGCAGAAGAGTGTGTGTAGAAATGTCCAGACTCTCTGCAGTCGTTAACCTAAGTGCTGCTGTGACAAGGTGGGCTGACCATGCGTGAGGATGCCGACATTCTTTGCTGCTCGGCCATGTGGTCGTTAACCTGCCTCTACAATAAAGCATGCAAACCCTCTTCAAGGCTCAGGGAAAGTCCTCCTAGTTTGGGGCCCTCCCCCATAACATCACTTGGTGGTCTCATACCTGACACCATGGGACCTGACATCATGAACAGGATAGCGAAGTGCTGGAATCTGACAACTGGCATGGTCAGCAGGATGGCGAGGTGAGTGGACACCCTGCCTCGGTGGGACAGGTGAGTGGACACCCTGCCATTAATAAAATGGCAGACGAAGCATGGGACGGACCCTGGCTCTGACGGGGTGGGGTGGCTGGGCCCCTGC
The DNA here is from genome assembly GCA_004026585.1 of Noctilio leporinus. Taxonomy (NCBI): domain Eukaryota; kingdom Metazoa; phylum Chordata; class Mammalia; order Chiroptera; family Noctilionidae; genus Noctilio; species Noctilio leporinus. The sequence goes on from PVIW01012740.1 coordinate 20,556, forward strand.
AGATCGGGAAGGTTACTTATATTCCGTGTACGACCGACCAACTAAGACAGCTGGCAAAGCAAACGTGCCCGTGGACAGGCGAGTTGATACCTGAGAGGCCCCTGCCACAGCGGGATGATGGCGTAGATAACCTCCGAATCACTCCTGAAGAGACGGCGCAGCTGCGTGCCGTTACGATGCCTCTCTCTATCCCGCAGGGGCTCCGCAGTCCTCGGAGATAGGGCGCACAGGTCCAAGATGCCATCATTATAAACTGGCCAATGGCCGTGATTCAGGATAGCTGGGAGGACGCTGAACGCCCAGGGGCCCTGTGGAAGTGGACCACGTGTACCGAACTAGTCCAGGTACTCCGGGAGCTGGGCAAGAAACAGATGATTTATGGCTCCCAGTACCGCTCTCCCGAGGATGAGATATTTACCACGCACGTGAAGGACACGGGCCTTGTGGCTGCCCCGCCAGGTACTTCGGGCTGGCTGGCTGCGCTCCTTACCCTCCACGGAGGGTGCGCGTTTATGACGTCACTGCCGCCGTTGCGGAACTAGGGGAGCAGAGCGGACGTCCGGTGCAATGAACAAATCCATCCGGAGGACCCCGGAAGGCCCGGAGGAGCACGGGAGGGCCTGTGAACGTGTCCCGCCTACGGATGTGGGCAGATCTCCTCACCGCACAAGTGCCCCCGGAGAAAACAGGTAGCCGGCCAAATGATGTTCTTCTGTCCCTGTGGCAAGAATTGACCCCCGAACAGAGGTACGTTACCCAGCCTGGGAAAAGGCCAGGGAAGAACAAAGGCAAGGAACTCTGCTTGCAGCTGCAAGACTTGATTCAGCGACCCACTGCTGACTCCGCCCTGCTCTTTGACTGACGTTCCAGCCAAGGTACCCAGAACAGGATGGGACAGGGGTGGGGGGACTCGAAGGACCGGAGGCCACACATTGAACTGTCCATATATTGGTCCCCCCACAACGTTCGGCGTGTTCCCTCCCTTGTGGACACTGGGACCGAGTGTACCCTAATATATGGTAATCCAGATCACTTTGAAGGCCCTGTCTCTTACATTGATGGGTATGAGGGACAGACCATACGGGAACCACAAGTGACTGACTGTCACTGGGTATTGGACGGTTGCCACCCCACCGGTACCAAGTCTCCATTTCGGATGTTCCTAAGTATATCCTCAGCATTGACATTTTGCAAGCTCTCACTCTTCAGACCACGCACGGAGAATTTCAGCTTCGAGTTCAAGTCGTGAAATTACTGCACCACCCACGGGCAGTCCTACTAGGCGTCCAGAGGACAGTAAACACACATCAGTACCGGCTCCCGGGAGGACATCAGGAAATTGGGGAAACCATCCTCCAGCTGGAGAAGGCAGGTATTGTGCAGCTGATGCACAGCCACTGTAACTCCCGTTTGCTTGGAAAAGAAACCTGATAGCACTTGGCACATAACTGTGGACCACCAGGAACTGAACAAAGTAGTTCTCCCTCTGCGTTCCACAGTGCCTTTAGTGCTGGGACTCATGGACACCTTGGCCCATCGACGTGGATGCTACCATTACGTGATGGACCTGGCAAATGCCTTCTTCTCCATTGACATTACCCTGGAAAGCCAGGAACGATTCACCTTCCTGTGAGAAGACAGGTGACAGACCTTGTTGGTCTCATCGCAGGGATACCTGCATAGCTCCCTCAATGCCATGGACTGGTGGCGCAGGACTTGGCAACACGGACACTTAAGCCTTCTGCACAGATGTCTCATTGTATTAATAGTATTGTGCTAACCTCTGACTCTTTCAGATTTAGGGGATGCAGCCAAATTGCTGCACTTGGTTTGTTGGGGTATTAGAGGCTGTTGATACCCTTTGAAGGGTTCAGTCTATGATTGGCAGGGGACCCAGGAGCAGGCATTCCTGGGGGCCAACTGGGCTGTGGCCCAAGTGCAAGCCTGGCCCTCCCAACTGCAGGATAGGTTAAATTCTGGTTGAGGACCCCCCAGCCGGCAGCCCTTCAGCTACTGAATGAACAGCTTCGCTGAACGGGCCATTCTCCCTCAGCATTACTGATACAAGGGAGTGCTGCCATTACACATTATTGGTAAGCAAACCGATCCCAGGGCAGCCAAATGTAAGTCCAGCTTCTCTTTTATTGCTGGTCCGGTGGGACTTGAACCCACACATGTCTGCGGCTTGGGCCTGACTATGGTCCATTAAGACTGAGCAACCTAGTTGGATTGTTTTAATCCAGCCTTAGGGTGTTGGGTATACCCAACATTTTCAGTCCATACTTAAGATGATGACTTAAGATGATGGCCAGCACCTGTTTGGGTAACATTACCTGCAAGCCTGGAAACTATGGGCTGAGGAGAAATGTGTTTGGTCCTTTGGCCGCTCCCTGCTATCAATTAGTGCCATAACCACACCTGACTTAAAAAGGGAAGGTCCCTGGGTATAGCATGCCCAGAAGCTGGGGTCCTGACCCAGGACGAACAAATGACTTGTATCCTGACAGTTTCTAAAAGTTATCTTTCCCCCCGGCCCAGCTGAGCCTAGGACTCTGTATTGTTGTAGGCTATGATATCAGCTTATGGCCACTGAACAAAGGCCTCACCCATGCAGGGGTGGCATGTCAGGGAAGAGGAATTTCTCTGTCTGTGCATGGCTAGACCTTCCTCCGGGTCAGTTAGGGAGATAACCTTGGAGTTAATCTTATCCCCAGAGACTCTGGAACTCTGTGACTACAGAGGTAACTGACTTAGCAACTCTGAGCAGGCTGGTATCACTCCATATGTAACTCCTGGACATCCAGCCTCCTTTGTTCCCGTGTGTATCTAAGACTGCTCTTGCTGTAAGCTCAGCTCACATACTACAGTTGTGAGAGAGCGAGGAAACCATGCTTGTCAACGCCAATACTCTCCAGGGCCCAGGCATATAGAAGCAGGAGAGTGGGTGTAGAAACGCCCTGACTCTCTGTGGTCGTTAACCTAAGTGCAGCTGTGACAAGGGTGGGCCAATTGTGTGTGAGGCCGCCAACACTCTTAGCTGTCCGGCCATGTGGTCATTAGCCTGCCTCTACAAGAAAGCATGCAGACCTGCCTAAAGGCTCAGCACAAGTCCTCCTCTGTTCCCAGGCAGGGGCCCTCCCCACTATCATCACTTAGTGATCTCACACCCGACACCGTGGGACCTGACATCTGGTGTCATGAACGGGACAGCGAGGCGCAGGGACCTGACAAGACTCTAACACTGTTTGGAAGAATGAGTTATTTCACACTACACAAAAGCATACCAACTAGAGATGTTTCCAACTGGTACAATCCTTAAGAGTTAGAGCTGGGCGAGTTCCTATAGAACATTTAGGGAACTGTCCAATACAACTTTCTGGGTTGATTGATATTATCAAGCTGGCTGTGTTGTACAGAGCAGCCACTAGCCACATATGGCTGTTACGCACCTGAAATGTGGCTAATGTGACTGAGAAACCTAATTTTCAATGTTCTAGAATCTTAAGTTAAACTTGAATTTAAATAGTCACATGAGGCCCTGGTCGGGTGGCTAAATTGGTTGGAACAACATCCCACGCATCAAAAAGTTGCGGGTTCGATTCCCAGTCAGGCAGGGCATGTATCTAGGTTGCAGGTTCCCCTGGTTGAAGTACATACAGGAGACAACTCAACTCTTTGTACTCAAGATACAAAAAAGAAAAAAAAATTTGATGTGTGTTTTTCCAGGTCAGACTTGTCATTCGTCAAATTCTCAGAGTTCCAAGACTCCCACCAAAATGTCAAGAATCTCTGAGCTCAGAACAGAAGGGATGGGAGCAAAATGTTAGCTGGTTACCTGTGTTTAGACAACCCTGTTACCTGACACAGTTGGATTGGCAATCGGTGGGTTAACCAAGAAAGTGAGAAATTTTATCTTAAGGTGGAAAAGCATTAAAAGAAAATACTAATCAGACACTTTAAATATTTTATTTCAACTTGTATATAAAAATACATGTTATTTGCCTTTCCAGTCTTCTGGTTTAGAGCCAAGGACTTTTCTTTGTGAAAGGGTCCATTAACTAGATTTCTGCATTACATTTCTTCCATAAATCAACCATAATGCATTCTCAGATTTCCAGTGTGTTTTCTCTAAATGGAACAAGAGCACAAACACTTCTGAAGAGATGTGAGTGGAGGATCCTTATTGACTTTCATGGTTTTCCCAAAATTTTACAGTTGTTTCACCCACATCTAATTCAAAAGCAGTACTTTTTCAGTTTCACTTAATGAGACTTTCCAAAACAGCTATGTTTCAGTCCTCACCCCTCCACCACCACTTCTCTTAAACGTCAGTAGCTATGGTGGGCAGGGTAACATTCCCCCGAAGAAGGCTATGCTCTCATCATCAAAACCTGACAATGTTCCTTTCCCTGGCAAAAGGTGTTCTGCAGATGTGATTAAATGAAGGCTCTCAAGATGGGCAGCAGATGCTGGATTATCCAGTGGATCCAATGTCATCACAAGGTTGCTTGCAAAAGAGAGAAGTGGAGAGTCAAAGAGTAACTTGAAAATATAACGCTGGTCACTGTGAACATGGTAAAAGAAGGCAGCCTCAAGTCAAGAAATACAGGTGACTTCTGGATGCTAGAAAAGGCAAGGAAACAGATTCCCCCTTCGTGTATCAGGAAGAAGATTCAGCCTTCCTGGCCGCTTGATTTTAGTCCACTGAAACCTATTTAAGACTGACCTCCAGCGAGATGATAAATTTGTATTGTTTTCAGCCACTAGATCAGAGGTTATTTGCTAAGTCAGCAATAGGACACTAATACATCAGTATGCATAATAGTTAAATAAGAAATTACATGTGCCATGGGCATAAACTGATTTGGGAATAAATGCAAGTAATCCTTGCAAAACATGTAATTCAACTTTCAAGACCAGAATTCTTTGTGAGAATGAGTGGGGTAGACTAACTGTGGACATCATCAGCGTGTTTAATGGGAAAATGGAGAGCATTTTCATGGATCCAGCCAACCAATCTCAAAATCCAGGAAAATTGAGCACTCATCACAGTAGCAAACTTTTCTTGAACTGTTACTGTACACCATGCACTGTGCTAATCATTGGTGGAAATACACACCATTCTCAATTATAATTCACCAGTGAGGAAAGAAATTCAGAGAAACTTAAAATAGCTTGCTTTAAACCATGTACGTGGTAAATGGTACATGTGGACTTGCCAACACTCAATCTGTGACCTACCTGATTTGAAATGCTTAGGCTCCTAAGATCCCTTTTAAACTCATGTCTGTATTTCTCAAATACTCACCCCAACACCTCATTTTATAGATGAAACAACTACAATCAGCCTAACCAATTCTATCTCCATCACCACAGTAGTCAGGATCACAGCAAGAAAGAGGGATAACCAAACAGGCTAATCTGAAAAGGACTGAATAAAGGACTTTTCAGAAGATGTATTGTTATACACACTCAGAAACACAGGAAGTGAGTTAAAATGGAGTTAACTCCACTGCAGGGAAAGGGTAAATAAGATTGCATGACAGTGACATGCCACAGTATACATAATAGTTGTGATCAGGAGACATCTAGATGGTTTACATCACATGGCATTACTGTAAAATTTAATTGAGGTTGCACAACAATTCCAGTTCAGCCACTTCCCAGCTGTGTGCTCTTGGAAAACTCACTTAGCCAGTGTGAGCCTTTGATTCCTTATGTGAGCCTCCTACCATCTTCACAGCGTTGCTTCCCATGAAACAATGGATATGGAAATGCTTGGTAAATAAGCTAAAACACCCTCTACAGATATGAGAGATTATAATTACATGTGACACAGGTGCCATGCAGAGCCAACCATGTCCCAAGACGAGATCAGTCTTCTAGGGCTCCCTGAGAAGTAGAATTTTAACTCATCAGAAAAAGGTTGGCTTTTGTTTAAAACTTCACTGAAGTTACTGACTTGTCACCAGGGACCTCTCATCACTGTCTCTGACATCCAGGAAATGCAAATCCAGTATCGTTTTAAAATAGAACAAGATGACAAATTATGGTCCCCACAGGTTCCTTTGCAATCACAACCTAACACTGTAGCTGGTTTGTGGTAAAATGACTTCATTAAATCCAACTAACTATTCAATCCCTTCCTGCAATGCCCAGTGTTTCAACGTTACCATACAGTGAAGACACACATTTATTACAAAACTGCCAAAAATCACAAGCACTTTGGCCTTTTTTAATTTTTTAAACAAAGGTTCACTCAGGTTCTTTAAACCTGAGTGCCTGTCATGAGTGCCTGGCTGCCCAGACCTGTCTCTTGAGAAGAACATTTTTGTTTGAATGTATGAACAGGAGAGGCAGATTAGACGCTCAGTGAATTGTGAAAAAAATTGTCTTCATTTTCTCTCTCTCATACTGCTGAGCAAAATAGTTGATAGCCCTACAATTATTAAAGAAATCACATTTGTAATTAAAATCTCCCCCAAATAGAAATCCAGGCCTAGATGATTTCATTGGAAAATTCTACCAAATATTTAAAGAATTAACACCAATTCAACACAATCTCTTCCAAGGATTGTGGAGGGTTTCCTACGCGCCAGGCACTGTTTCAACTGTTTTCACATGTCTCGAACTTTCATTCTTTCAATAACCTTACAAAACAGGCCTTACTATTACTCCTTCCCATATAAGGAAAACAAAGCCCAGAGGGTTTCTGTACACAGCCAGGCACAACAAGGAGTCAAATTTAGATTTCTGGGCTATATTTGCATCAAGTCAGACGCTGAGATTTCTTATGTTTTCATCTCAAGATAACGCTAAAGTTATTGTCACATTTCATTTTGGTGGAGAGAAATTCAGATCTGACCAGGATATGCCATTTCAACAAAGAAGTGGGCATTCTCAATAGAAACATGTGTTTTGTAAAGAAAAATAAAGGTTATATCTGTTCGCAATGGTCATTCAATTTCTACCTACAAGACAGTGAAAATGTATCGGAGGGAATAAACAAGAGGCTTGTTATTGGAAAAGGTAGGAGCTTCACTATAGCAGAACCAACCACACCACTATAATTGTCAGCATCAAAAAAGCAAAACAACTGCTTCATTAATTGTTCCCTTGTGTTTATTTTACCCCACCAAGAGTAATTATACCCCTTCCCATTGATTTTAACAAGTAGCCTGGATTAAACACTTAGAGAAATCAGCAGTCTACACGTGTTTGTGGAAAAACAGTATGTTAAAAACGTTATATTGACAAATAAAATTGCCCTGACTCGTGTTTTCTCTCAACAAAAGAGAAAGCATGACTGCCCCTCCCAAAATTACAGAGAAAGATCATTTAAAATTTAATATTCAATAAATGTTCTGTAGGCTTATATACTTCCTTCTCAGCTACTAAGAGCTCTGCATTAGCTCAGTCCTCGAAATAAGCTATGATGCCCCTGCTGGCAAAGTTCGCCCGAAGTTGACTGGATACCTGTCCAGGTTTGCATTATGAGATACTGGCAGGCAAGGGCCATGCTGCTGGGATGTAAGGCTGACTGTAAGGGACAAGGGAATTCTGGGAGTTCCAGGGACTGGAGGTGGTCCTCGTCTGGGCTTCTCCAACCCACAGCGTTTGGGGATGTCCTAAAAGCCAATGCTTGTCCTGAGCATTCTAATTGCTATCCTCTGAGAGTCCCATTTTTTTTCAACCTAACATAGCACCTATTATGGACAAGGCCTCATCCTAAGCAGTGTCTCAGGCAAATTGTCTCTTAAGTCTCACTTTTTTCCAAAATTAAGACTCGATTTCCATTTTACATGCTGCAGAGGCGTATGTTGGCTTTGATGTAGAAACGTTCTTCCCACAAATCTTTGGTGAAAATAAATGGTCTAAGGGGTGCATTTGGCCATCCATCTTGCAGCTTTACTTTATAACTTCACGGACATGACCATACAACCATGAGGTACAAATATCCTGTTTTGAGATTGCAGGTGAAAACCCCAAGAAGAGCTTTCAGAGGCAGACTGGGGTGGGAGCAGGGGTGGATAAATGTCTGGTCAATGCTTGGGTCTTCCCCAATTCTTGGCAAAATACTTGCCTATAATAAGGCCACAAAACATGGTTAGCATTTTCTTTTTTCCAGGAAGAAATGGTTCTCGTAGCCCTGGACAGAACAATTAACACCTACGGAAACAAGTTGTAACATTAGCTTCTGACTCCACACTTCCAAAATGACGACTTTCCATACAGAATAGTTCCCTTTCTCAGCCAATGCATAGTTTAATCCAATTTAAAACTGTGATTAGAAAGCGTAGCAACCTAGTGCCTCAGATGGGACTCCCAAGTTTTCCAAGGGCTGAAGTGAGATTCATTCACCAAGATAACAGCAGAAAAGCTGCACTGAAAATATAAACTGAGGGCTCTAAACCTTCATGCTGTATTGTCCTCCAATTCACTGAAACGTCATTTCAGATGATAAAGCTTTCTTCATAATCAGGTACAGCTTTGGGAGGGTGTTTTCCCCTTTCTTTCTCCCCATCCTTGGCCCCATATCCTGCTTCCATTTTTAATAACTATACTCGGGGGTCATTCATTCATTCAGTTCTTTCTGGCTGCTTTTTGCAATCTCTTGTCCCAGGGGCCAGGGGAATTTTTTGTGTTGCTGAGTGACTGACAAGAATGAGTTGAGTCTTGATGAGACTGAAAACTCCATTCTTCAACAAAAGCCAAGGAACAGAGGAGCCTCATTTCAGAAAATAATTTCCTTTCAACGTCTCAAGAAACTGGCAACGCAGTCATTTCAAAGTTTGTGCGATAGATGAACTTCGGAATTGAGGGAGACACCAAAACCCAAAGTGGGAAAACAAAAGCATGCAACTGGGCAGTTAGCATTTTCTCATTTGTCATCCGATCTCAAAGTTCATCCTGGCCCCGGCATAAAGAAATTCATCGGCAACCTAAGGGATGGCAGGTGCAGAACGGCCCTAACCTCCAACAATGCTGGGGAAGAGCTCCATGTGGATTTAAGTTAACAGGATGGTGGCTGCTCTTTTCTCTGTTGCCTCCTGCACAGCATGTCTGTCGACCTCAAAGACCTACCTCCGACAGTCCAGCAGTACAGGGACTCAGGCTAACCCTTCAAGACGAGCAAGGGTCTCGAGTTACTCCGGGATCCTTCTTCTGCATGCAATTGTGTTCCGATAGACACAACTCAAACTTCTGCTCATAAAGTAGGCTGGTGGGGGATTTCTGGCATCTCTTTTCTTCTATTAGCATTTAAGAGACACTGGACCGTTTGTTTTTTTAAACAGCAAATGATATTTTTCCGAAGGGCTAGAGGTAAAACATCAGGGAGGTCTCATATTGCAAACTCCGGAGTCCAGCTAGCTTCTTAAGGGTTACCACTTACAGGAGAAGAGGTATTACTTCCGAAGAAGGGTGGAATCACTGCTCCTGGCTTCAAGGTCATCTGGGCAGTTCTGTACACGTCTGATGCCAGGCTGTAAACTAGAATCTTTGGGAGTGGGACCCAAGTAACAGTATTTTTAAAAGCTTCCCATGAAATCCCCAGCAGGTTCCAACTGACAGTCAGGTATGCAAGAAATATCTTTTACATCTTGAATACTTCATTTTGAATTCTATGAATTGTTTGACTTAATTTCTTTTTATTTTATTTTATTGTTGTTGTATTACATCCATCCCCTTTTTGCTCCCCTCTGTCCCCCCACCCACCCACCCATTCCCCTCAAAGTCAATCCCACCTGTTGTCCATGTCCATGGTTCCTTTATACTAGGTTCTTGTCTAAGCTGCTCCCCTTCTTTGCCTCTGCCTCCCCCCTCCCCCCAACCCCGTTCCCCCTGACTACTGAAGGCCTATTCCTTGTATTCATATACTTGGTTCTGTTTTGCTTGTTGTTAGTTTTGCTCATTATTGTCCCATAATGGGTGAGATCATATGATATTTGTCCTTCACTGACTGGCTTATTTCACTAAGCATAATACTCTCCAGTTCCATCCATGTTGTTGCAAAGGGTGCAAGTTCCTTCTTTCTTTCTGCTATATA
>PVIW01012741.1:0-30601 GCA_004026585.1 Noctilio leporinus
GGGGGGGGGGGGGAGGGTGACAGAGGGGAGCAAAAAGGGGATGGATGTAATACAACAACAATAAAATTTAAAAAAAAATCTCCCTTTTAGTAGTTTTTATAGATAAGATAATATACTTTGGATTTATTTATATGTTACATTTCTCCTCACCCCAAAAAGTGGTGGGAAATAGAATTGATTCAACAAATTTGGAATTATATTGAAAACTTTGAAATTCAGTGATAGATATCAAAAGGTTCACTATACTTGTTTTCCCTGCATTTGTGACTGAAAATTTCCACAACAAAACCCATGGATTATTAATAAAGGAGATGGTAGAAAACCTTTCAGCCATATCTTTAAGATGTACATTTTTTAAAGTATCTTCATAGCTATAATACAAAAAACTAAGATATATAAATTTCTCTATACCCACTTTATTTCTAATCCATTGGGTTGGCCAGAAAGTTCGTTTGTTTTTTTTTTTTTCTGTAAGTTGGCTCTACTAGCACTTAGTTGTCTTTAACTTCATTCAAAACAATTTGTTAGATTATATTGTGACAGCTGTCATCTCAGCATGCATTTAAAAATACTTATCAAAATTGGTGAATTTTTGTCTAGCAATTTTAATATTGAAGATGGAAGAAAATATGCAACATTTTCAGCATATTATGCTTTATTATTTCAAGAAAGCTTAAAATGTAACTGAAATGTAAAAAAAAAAAAGGTTTTTCCAGTGTATGGAGAAGGCAACATGACTGATCAAATGTGTCAAAAGTGGTTTGAGAAGTTTCATGCTGGAGATTTCTTGCTGGATGATGCTCCACAGTCAGGTAGACCAGTTGAAGTTGATAGCAATCAAATCTAAACATTAATTGAGAACAATTAATGTTACACCACCTGAGATATAGCCAACATACTCAAGATATCCAAATCAATAAAGTTATTGGTGAAAATGGAAAATATGTCTTTTATTTTACAGAAAAAACTACATGGACTTTTTGGCCAACCCAGTATTACCATAGATGAGTACACTTTAGGATACCATGCAGTTCTTTAGAGGTCATTGTTGCATATATGTGTTGTACGTATTTATGATTTAACATTTTTGAAGGTTTATTATTACTTGAAACAATAAGATGGAAACCACACACCTTATCCTGAGAAGTAGGCTACCGAGTATGTATCCTAATTTGAAAGTTCCTGTTATTCAGTGTATCCTCTTAGGTTTCTATATGTTGGTGCTAAGGGAGTGAGGAGGGAAAGGAGGTGGCAGTTATGGTATATTACTGTCGGTGAGGAAGAAGAGCATCTTGATTTTAATCTTTTCTTCTAAGGAAGAGACATGAAAGAATTAGTCATAGACTGTTCCTGGGTAGTATAATTTTAAGAGCTAAACCATGTACATGAGAGGAACAGATGAAAAGTGAAATCTAGTGTAACAGACATTAGTGATCTCTTAAGTGCTAGACCCTGAACAAAGGTGAGGCAGACAGTCCCTGCCTTCAAGTGATTTACGTTCTGTGGGAAAAGATAGATTCATGACACTAACTACACTTTATTATGGTTATTAAAATATAGGCATAAAGTAATTTGGGAATATAAATGAAGAAGCAATTGATTCAGCCTAAGAAGTAAGAGAGGTAGAGTTCCAGAGAAAAGGTGTTTTTTAAGAGGAGCATGAATGAGTTCTGTAGGTGTAGAGGAGTAACTTGATCAGACATGTATTTTGGAAAGATAATAATATTAGACTAGGTTGGATTGCTGTGAATAAGGAAAAACTGGAGGCAGAGATGCCTGGTAGATACTTTTTCAATAGTCTGGGAGAGATGCATGCCAGTAAAGCATAGGATACAAGGTGGATAAGGAGGGCAGCATGAGGGGCATTTTTATTGCTCACCTTTTATTTTTCCCTTTGAAAAATTTGTACAGGTAGCCAAGGTGTTATGGTGGTACTACTTCTCCAAATTAATAGAGTTCCTGGACACAATTTTCTTTGTCCTGCGGAAAAAAACCAGTCAAATTACTTTTCTTCATGTGTATCATCATGCCTCTATGTTTAACATCTGGTGGTGTGTTTTGAACTGGATACCTTGTGGGCAAAGTAAGTTATTTTGTTAACTTTTTAGTTCTGTGTAATGGATCTTACAAGACCCAAGAGGGTTGCATGCGGATCAGGAGAGAGGGAAGGCAGGCCAAGGCTAGCCTGCTTTGTCCTGCAGGAAAGCACATGTTTGCCAGAGACCATGTTTTCTGGTCTTTGATACTAGTAAAGTCTGTCTGGGTATTTCCTTACATTTTAAAAATATTTTCTTTTCCATGCACCAAATGTCCAATGTCCAGAAACACATGTCATAGCTGGAGCACTTTTACTCCAGTACTTGGAGCTGAACAAATAAGTATAGCACCTTCCACAGTCACCACTTGGTTGTGGTGTAGGTTCAGTCATTTATAATTTTAGGGCTTGTCTTTCCATTCAGAAAAATGAAAGCCACGTTGCTGACCCATCAGGGTATTGGCTTTTTCTTTTTTAATTAAGAACTATAATATGTTTTACATCACAACCCATTCATTCATATGTGTACATTTTGAATGAAATAAGAATTTCATGAGATAATATTTAGCCTGGCTCTGTATACTGTTTTTCAACTTCTATTTCGCTTTTTCAAAAAATGGATGACAATCCTCACTGCATCAATTTACTAATGGGTCTTTTATGAACTGCATCTGGGGAGACCCTCCACTCCAGAGAATAGTACGTGCTATTCCATATTGTCTTATACACAAGAATTTAAAAATATTCTATGAAAAATCAGAAGTTAGAAAAATTCAGTCAAAATGATTTTATTCTAGGATTTAGGATCTTGTAGAGAATGAGATTTTTTAAAACATAAGAGATATTTGGAATATATCAGTGATTGTAAAGGTGCATACTTACACTACAGTGTGAAGAAGGAAACTTCTAGGGGTGCAGTGGACAGAAAGAGGTGCTTTTCACACCTCTCCTAGCCTGAAAGAATCTAGTTTTTTGCGTTTAGTTTTTAAGACTATAATAGACTTATACTACAATCAACATATAGATTATAATCAACACCAAAGGACAATATCAAGGTTAAATATTTTTGTGATTGTCAACAGTTTCATTACAAATCACTAAGCATATAAAAGTCAGTCTCAATCATTGTGCAAAGATATAGAATTCCTATGGCAATTTCCAATCAGCCTAGAATATTATTCAAATTATAAGCAGCAATGACTTATTTTTAATTAATTGAAGAAAACAAAAACTCAGGTGGGTAGAAAAATATCACTGATATTTGACTACCTCGTACTCTGAAACTATATTTGTGTTTTTATATAAATTCAAGTGCCTGAATAAGTTAATCCAGTCAGTATTTCTTAAGGACATACTAGATGTGTGGTGTTACCCCTTTTGTTCCTTATTCATTAATGTGGTGTTATCCAGGTCTATAATCCAGGATTGGGAAACCGGGCTAGAGAATTTTAATTGATTAATTAACCAACACATGTTCAGTACCTTTTAGTTTCTATAGTATTTATTACCTCCATCCTACCACAACCTTAAGAGATAAACATTATTATACCAATTTTCCAGGTGAGAAAAATAAAAATTTACAAAGTCAGAGTAATATATCTAAGGGGACATAGTAACAGCAGGTCCTCCAGCTCTCCAGTCTCTCTTATCACAAGATTGACAGCTCATAGACCAGTCCCCTGTACCCCAAGTTAATACATAGAATGATACCTAGCACAAAGTGAATGCTAATAAGCACTTTACACATATCAATAGATTTAATCCTCACAACAGTGTTTTGTTTCCAACAAATAATTTGCCTCTGACATCTTACTCTTGCAGCTCTTTTTGAACTTTAGTTGACCAACATAGAACCTAGTCCTTTCTCCTTGGTGTCATGAAATACCATCCTCCCATGCTGATGGCAGCTTAGAAAAAGTTCATACAGATGATGGCAGAGGTTGGGGAAATGCTTTAGCATAGCTTATCACAGCAAGTATCCTAAAATTGGACTGTTAATTACCTTTGTCCTAAAGTCCATGAGTGGCCCAGCTACTAGGAAGGTCTTACTGGCTAGTCTCTCCTCAGTCCCAGCCTTTTCTTGTTCTGCTGGCCCTTCTTTCTCCACCATATTCTCTTACCTCCCCTAGCATTTCCTGGTTCCTAGATCACTTTCATGAAGATTTTTTTTTTAAAGATTTTATTTCATCATTTTTAGAAAGAGGGGAAGAGAGAGAGGCAGAGAGGGAGAGAGACATCTGTATACGGTTGCCTTTCACCAGCCTCCAGCCACAGATCTGACTGGAGACCTGGCTTGCAACCTGGTTCTGTGCCCTGGCTGGGGAATTGAACCTATGACCTTTGGGTTCGCAGGCTGGCACCTTACCCACTGTGCTACCAGCCAGGGCTCATGTAGATTTTATATACTCAAGAAGAGCAACATATTTCCCATGGCTTTTGAGCACCCTCTCCAGCCATGTACTGAAGGCCATCTTTCTGTAATCGAATTGGCTCATCAGAGTCTTAGGCAAAGCAAAGACCATCTCTCTTAAAGAAATTCTGCTGTTGGCTTAAAGGTAACATTTTTTTCCCTCCCTAGTTAGCTGACAGTAATGTTAATGGGACAGTAAAACCTTTGTAAATCAGGAATTACCTATTTGGTTGGCACCCTCAAGCACCATTCAGTGACTTGCTGAATCCTGGAGTAATGGTACTATCATTGGGGAGTTTATCAGTGTGAATTGTTAGTGCCATATTTGTTATTCATCTTTATGATGAACAGGACGGATTTCACTTGACAAAAAAATCAACAGTCTTACTTTCTAGAAGAGCAGTAATTATGTGGTTCTTTCATAGGTTTCTTTGGACCCACTCTGAACAGTTTTATCCACATCCTTATGTATTCCTACTATGGGCTATCTGTGTTTCCCTCGATGCACAAGTACCTTTGGTGGAAGAAATATCTCACTCAGGCTCAACTGGTATGTCCTCCCTCATTTCAGTTCTTTTCCATGTAAAGCTTCTAAATATTCTCATGGGTGGGGAAAGGTAACAGGAATCCCAGACTTCTTACAAGTCAGAGACTTTCCCATGTGTGATGAAGCTGCCTATTTTCTCTAAAATATAGCCTTTTAAGAATGAAACCTTTTGAGTTTAAACATCCTTTGTGCATGCAGTTAGCTTATTCCTTGCTTTGAAATGTTGGTGAATACTTTGAAATCAATGTTGATGTTAAATAACTATCATCTAAATCATTTCAATTTTCCATGAGAAAATTAATAAGCAATTAAATGAACAATTATAATTACTAACTAACATAACTTTAAAATTTCTGGATAATATAGTGGGCTGCTTTATCATTTTCTTGTTTCATTTTATTCTTCCAAAATTTAGGTAGTAAGAGTAGGTGATTTCTAAAGGTATAAAACCTCATACTGGTTTTTGTATGGCTCAGCCTGGCTCCCTCACCATGGTGCCCCTCCTTCCACCCTCCCAGGTGCAGTTCGTGCTCACCATCACCCACACCATGAGTGCTGTTGTGAAACCATGTGGCTTCCCCTTCGGGTGCCTCATCTTCCAGTCATCTTACATGCTAACGTTGGTCATCCTGTTCTTAAATTTTTACTTCCAGGTAAGTTAACTAAGTATTCAGTAGTAAAACATAATAGACTACACTTTTGTATTACAGATTTATTTAAATTTACTGGTTAAATATTACAGTAGCACATGCTTGTTGATAAATTCAAATGACAGAGATGCACAAAGTAAAAACTGAAGCTTGCATTCCAAACTCCTCTCCCAGCAAAGGAGGTCCTTCTTGAAAGATAACCACTAAGTTGAGTGGGCATTCTATTAGACATTTTTAAATGAATACATAAAAAGTTTTATCAAAAGTATGTGTTTGTATCATATGTGTGCATTATGCTACCAAAGTCTGAAATATGAAAGCAACAAAAAAGCAGCTGTCTAGCTGCCTGATGCCACAAAACCCAAACTCATGAGGCAGATGCTTTTGGAAAAGAGGTTTTTATTCAGGTGCTGTGTGACCTGGAGAATGGGGGACTTCTGTCTCAAAGCTTATCTACTCCCCAACACCAAGACAAAAGACATGTCCAGAGTTCCTATTCCATTTTCAGTCCTTTGAAGCTCTCAGGAGGCTACTATGTGGTTATAGTAGCAGCATAACTTGTTCTCCCGCTGCTACTCATTTCAGGCTCCCTCTTGGAGGCTCCTGTGGAGCCTGCACAGTCATGGACTACGTGGCTGCTAGCGCTGCAAGGTCTTCTACTCCTGGGAGAGAGGGTGCGAAGGCACCAGTGAGTGCATCGCCCGGTGGGCAAGAGGGAGCCAGAGAGGCCCCATCCAGGAGGCCATGGGCGTTAGTAGCCACTTGGCCCATGGACAGAAGAGGCAGGTATACCGCCTGAGTCCAGGATGAGAGAATACGAGTATGTTTCTTTGTTCACCTGGGACTATATTAGCTTGGGACGAACCAGGTGCTTTCTCAAAAAAATGACCAATGAATTTCCCAAATGTCACATGCTTTGGGTAGGCCCACCTGCCAACAAATCTCTTCTTTCCCCAGGTTACACTGACAGATTTCTTTGGTCCAGAACCTCCCCCTGCTCCATTTTAACTTCTGTGGAGCAATATGCCTGCCTCCCCTGGTCCCACTCCCAACCTGGTAACAGAACTGGGTGGGGGGCGTCCTCTATCCAGTTATCTTGTTGGCCTTTCAGGCTCAGAATAAGAACCTGCAGTTATCTTGGCTAGTGAGCAGAGACTCACCTGGTGCTCCCAACAGACTGTCTACTGATACCAAATGGAGAAAATTAAATTAAATATTAAAATTAAATGAATTTAATATTTAAAAAATTGTTCCATATGAGCTACTGTGATGTTATAGACTATTTATTAGGGGAAAAATTTTAAGGCAAAGCAGTATGCAAAGTTTATATTGACTTTCTCTTGAAAGTAATTTTCTTTTTAACAATTTAAAGGGAGGAGAGCTTCAAAATGCAATTTCAAAGCAACTGTGTTATACAAGAACCAAAGAAAGTGGTAACAGCATAGGCCTCAGGGTGGTTGTAGATTTAGCTTTCTCTCTTTTGCAGTCTGGAGAATTAGCAAATTTCATGAAAAAAAAAAAGAGAACATACGTTTATATTCAAAATAGTACTGTTGAAATTCTATTCAACTATATTTTCTTCTTCAGACCACAAGTGCTTTTGGATTTTTTAAAGTTTGCATTTGCTGGCAGTCAACCCATAGTGGTTTTCATAAAGTATAACTGTGGGAATGGAATGTTTGACAGCTTTTCAGGTCCTGTGTTTCTGAAATTGGACTGTTGCTGTCTGTTGTAAGAGATAACATTTGCAGATTTTCTAAAGAACTAACCATTGATAGACTCAAGCAAAGCCACAAAAAGTTTAAAAATTAGGAAAGCTGACTGTTAAAGGAAAGCTAAGGAAGTCATTTTAGTGTTAAAACTTGAAGAAAAGTGGCTGGCCCAGCAGGGGTTGGCACTGGCACTCCAAGCTGTAACTTTGCATGTTGGCTCAATTTAATCTTAGTCTTTTAGAGTTGAGTATATTAATTTAGTCTTAATCCTTAAAAATGAGATGAGATCAGGTACTTTGTCAGAATAGTGAAGATAATATGCCAAAACCAAAATCAGGCCAAAATTCCATATACTACTAGTACCTTAAAAATAACAGCACTTTTTCACTTGGACTGTGTTTTTTAAAAAAATTGTCTCCTTAAATTAGTCATGGGGATGTGACGTACAGCTTGGTGACTATAGTTAATACTGTGCTGTGTATTTGCAAGTTACTAAGAGAGATCATAAAAATTCTCATCACAAGAAAAAAGTCAATGTAGTGATAAATGTTAACTAGACTTATTGTGGGGATATTGTCACAATATAGACAAATATTGAGTCATTATATTGTACACTGAAACTATTATATGTCAATTATACCACTATTGAAAAAATTCAAAAAAGCATCCTTTCCAAGTAAGCAACTAATGCAGAATAAATTGAATGCTAATCCCATAATACATAACTACTATTGCTAAACAGGTGAAATAAACAACCTTTCATTAGATTTCATACATATATCTACTTTTCACTCTTTTTATTTTAACCAGAAGCTTAAAATTATCATATTAAAAACAAGAATTATTATTAAAAAGTCCAGTACTCAAGAAAATCATGCACTCTTTTAGACTATCTGGCACTTTAGAGACAAGGTCTTTTAAAGAATTTTTTCTTTCTTTTTCTCTTTAAAATGCATGCATCCACCAGACATATCGAAGAAAGCCAAAGAAGAATGAGATGGAAGTGTCACCAGCAGGGAAAGAAGTTAAGAACGGGTTTTCCAAAATCTACTTCACTGCAGCTAATGGAGTAATAAACAAGAAAGCACAATAAACATCAAGTAACAGACACAGCATATATAATAGCCTAACAGATTCACTTGCTTCTAAGGCAAGAATTGAATTGAAAGTTGTCTATGTTTTAGCATAAACTAATTTCTTTTGAGTTAATAAATCATTTGTACCCAGAATGTATTAGTATCTTGCTGTTAGGGTAACCTGTTAACTGAGTACTCTGTCAGCAGTGAGGTGAGGATGAACTCTGTAGACCTTAGAACTGGTGCGACATTCTCTCACTTTTCCTCCTCCCCCCAGAATTAACCCCTCACCAGAAACTGTCTTCATAATGCCTTACACACACACAAAGCCAGGAAGCATGGAGCATAGTTTTCCATGGCAGGTCTTCAAATAAAAAGTTGTTTTCGTCAAATGAAAATGTTAACTATCTCCTAAACACAGGGTATGTTCTACTCTATATTAAGCAATAATTGTCAGTGCATAAGGTAATTAGTCCCTCTGTTCCTAAAGGAATCAACCCCAGAAGATATTAAAAAGGGATCATAAATGGGAAATCTAGCAGAACTTCTCTATCTGAAGCTGTGTGCCTGTCAAATTCCCACAATCACTCCTTATTTTCAACACAGTGATATGGTAATGAAACTTGTATATTTTTAAAATTTTGAATATTAGTTTTTCTAAAAAGAAAACAAAGTCTGCCAAACACGCATAGCTCAGGGGCTTTGAATAGTTGTTCCTCAATTTTAATTATTCATGTCTACCTCTCCTGTTAAGTTGCTCTAGGTTAGGACATAGACAGACATAATGTTCAGTACTTCAAAGCAGGATCTAACTAATATCTAAGCCTGGCCGCCCAATTCCTTCTGAACCAACATTTGAGTACAGTCTGCCCTTTTCCTTGGAATGATATGCCACTGGAACATTTCTAAATCAGAATCAACACAGCAATTGGGGAAAAAGAGACATTGAATTTGTCAACTATTTATTGTGAACCTGCTGCTGGTGAGTATCATTCCCAAACACCTGCTACCAGTCTTTGCAGGTTAAGTTTTTGAAAATAGGAGCTAAAAATCAGAGGACTATAGAAAGAAAGATTTGAACACTGAGCCATTAGCTGGTCATGAGCCACAGTGAAAAGTGCTGGTGTGGGAAACAGCCCATCTTTTTCCAGCTCAGGTAATACAGGCTGTGCCAAGAATCAAGCACAAAAGCATAGGAAGTCAATGGGTATTTCCTTCCTCCTCCACATGTGGGATTGTTACTCACTGTTACTCTGTACCCAGAATGGAACCAATATTTTCTGAAGATTTGATGCTGATTTATACCCTATACAAGTATTATATATCCCCTATGCCTTCTTTTTAAACATTTTCACTCATAATGTTGACATTAAATGCTTTAGTGTCAGAGAGGTGCTGCCACCATTATCCCAACACATTCTAGTCATTTGGGAGTGCCTTTCTGTCCTTTTATGCTCCCCTAACCCCTAACTCTAGTTTTTAACTTATTTTTCCTGTTTAAAAAGAAAAACAATGACTTTTATATTGATATCTTAACACTGACCTTGTGCAGACCTTTTTTTGACTTCTCTTTCACACGAACTATACCCACTCAGGATTCTGGCCCACCTTTTGAAAGGTGACTGACCTTAGGCTAGTCTTCCTGGTGAAAATTTGGATCCTGTAACATTCCCTTGTTTTGTTGATGGTTTTCTATGGAACAGACATCTCAACTTGATATCACTTACCCTTGGATTTATTCTTCTAAATGGTTTTCTAATCCAATTTGCTCTAGGGTGCTTAATCCCCACTTTCATCACATTATAACTGTATTGTTATAAGATGTATTCTGTCCTGAAAACTCATTTTAAAGCAGGGGCTTTTCAAGGATGACTGTTACTGCTGCCCTATGACAAACACAAGTTGGACCAAGGAGAGAGCCCAGGGAGCAGCTGGACTCTAGTTCAGTTTTAGGTCTCAAACATGTGCTAAAATCTGCTCTCAGCATTCCTAGCAAAAGTGAGATTCAGAGAGAAGACACTGGTCGCTCATTTTATTCAGCTTGTTCTTAATTGCTAACGAGGCCCTAAAGTCTCACTGCTCCACAGCATACCTGCAGTTAGGAGACCTCTTGGGCTTCACAGCTGCAGAGCAAGGAGGGCAGAAGCCGTTGTCACCAGAATGACCAAACCAAGGAGCTCTAAGTGCGGTGCAGCTTGGAACCTCTCAGCTCAAAGGAGAAAACTTGGGTAGTTTACATGTTCAAACTCAGTTGAGTTAGAGGTTTCAGGATGCTTATTTCTAATTGGTCTCTTATTCTAGAAAGGTTAAGAAAACATTTGTAGCCTTAACCATTCAAGGGCTAGTTAAATTACATAGAGCCATGAAATTTTAGCCACAGACATAAAATTAGGTAAATATTTTAACCTGCCATTAAGTGTTATAACTTTAAAAAACACAGTGTTTACTTTGAATGTGATTTCCCTAAAACAAAACTATTTCTAAAAATCTGTATTATCTTTTAAAAAAATAGACTGATATTTCTCAAATAAATTTTCTCCATATAGGAAATGGAAAACATTTAAATGAATACCATATTATATCTCTTAATAATTCCTTCAAATTTTAAAATAACAGAACAAAATTTTACTTAATGTAATTAAATAGAAAATTTTGAGCCTTCAAAATTATATACTGAACTATTTAGGCATATTGGGGAATAAAATCCTTCCTATTCCCATAAGAAAGATATTTTCTATTTCTATTTTAAGGCAAAATGGCATATACTGTGATGGGCAGAACAGCAGTTTGTGTGTAAGAGACTATTCTGGTTATTTCTAATATTTCCATATCATTTTATGATATTTCTGGGGGCTTCCTTATTCGGGAAACCAGAATGTCACTTTGTGGGTTTCCTTTTGAAAGTACTTATATCTAAAGGACATAGTATCATGATTGGGGTGGCCAGGGAGGCAGGAGAAGCCATTTTTCTTTGTAGATAGAGAAAAAGCATTCTGTATGATTGTTGTATAATAAATTGATTTTTACGTAAAAGCATATTGTGATTTTTCGTATTTCAGTCTAATAAGTTAAATGGGATTCCAAATAACTTGGGTTTTTTTAATAGTAAAGTGATATTTTATCATTTAATTTTAGATGTTTAATTTTTCCTTTATTTTAATAAGCAGTGGGCCTTTTAAATACATTATTGCCTTTACATAGAATTCATATACCAAGTTAAACTATTTCAGAAAAAAGGTCATTCAAAAGAAAAAATTGACAGTTACAGTGGAGTTCAAGTTCTTGCGTCCCTGCCGGTGCTGCCTGAATGGCTTCCCAGAACCCCAACCCAGCCGCAGCAGTTTCCCATTGTTGGTAAAGGATCTAAGCCCAGTGGGGGCACAGCCCAAGGCCCTGGTGGACAAGAAGTTACAGCAGGAGTTGATGATGCTCATGATGTCTGGTGACTAATTTCTGCCTTCTTTGAATCAGACAACCTTTTCAAGTGGTTAGGGACCATCCATGGAGCAGCTGGCATAGTATACCAAGACATGAGGTATAAGCTCTCCCTCAAGTTCCACAGAGGCTACCTGGACCCAATGGTGAAATTCCTCATGCCCTGCTACCATGCCAACGTGGACACCCAGGGTAACGTCTGTCTGGACATTCTGAAGGACAAGCGGTCTGCCCTATACAATGTCAGGACCATCCTGCTCTCCTTCCAGAGCCTGCTGGGAGAAATCAACATTGATAGCCCCTTGAATGCACATGCTGCTGAGCTCTGGGAAAACCCCTCTGCCTTCAAGAAGTACATGCAAGAAACCCTTGCAAAGCATGTCCCCAGCCAAGATCCCTGACCCAGGCTGTCCAGTCTTTCTCACTGTGCTGCCATTTTTTTCCCTTTAGATGATTTGTCCTTGCCTTGATTCTGTATGTGACTGTATCTTCAGTTGTGATTATCATATTTGTTTTATATCTGATTTTTAAATTAAATCTCTGGTTGAACCCCTGTAATAAATATATTAAGTAAATATATATTGGTGAAAAAAAGGGGAAAATAAAGGAAAAAAAATTAAGACCAGTTAGGTAAGCAGAAGATCTAAAGGTATACCAAATAAATTGCTGTATGGAATAATCTGGGAGGAGCACTGGATTGGTTGAGGAGACTAAAGTTAGAAACAAACATCCTTGTATGATGCTCCGCAGCCCAGGACTCCCTTTGGCAGAGTCCTGGACAGGTGAAGAGGAGCCACTGCAGCTCAGGAGTGGACATATGAGCTGAGACTTGATTACAATGAAGCCTGGAAGAGCCTGAAGGCTGTGGGGCAAGATCACAGATGGGCATTATGTAATGTAGAGAGTAGAGTTTTGGATGTAATATTAAGGGGAACAAGACAGAAGTCCAACACAAGTTACAAAAGATGTTCCCAAAGACTGCTTATGAAGTTGCTTCAATTCCTGGAGAGGAACAGGATTGGGGCAGGATTTATTAAGGAAGGGCAGGAGGGGGAAGAGGGAATGGAAAAGAAGAAAAGGGGAAACTTCATGTTAACTGTCTGAATGGGGGCTAGAGTTTGGGGAAGAAGAGTGGATATTTTTAAGAGCCTTCTCTTAGCCTAAAGGGCTTTTGTTATTTTAAACAGTAGAACCAGGTCATTAAAACTTCATGCTTAAGAACAAAATATAAACCAAATATCTCTATGATGAGGTCTAATAACTGTTGCAAATCAAAAGGTGTTTATACTTGCCCTGGCCACATGACTCTGTTGGTGTGTCATTCCACACACCAAAAGGTTGCCAGTTTGATTCCTGTCAGGGCACATGATTAGGAAGAAGGTTTAATTCCCAGTTGGGATGTGTGCGGGAGGCAGCCCATTGATGCTTCTCTCTCACACTGATATTTCTCCCTCTCCCTCCTTCTGAAAATCAATGGAAACGTCCTTGGGTGAGGATTTAAAAAATAAATAAAGAGGTGCCTATGCATGATAAATGTTCTCCTGAATGAGTTTTTTTATATAAAGAAAAATTCAGTATGTGTTCTTATTACAGCGGGTTTTCTTCAGAATCAAATTAAATTACGTTCATGTATTTAAGGAAGATTTGCACTCCAGGGCACACAAATAATCACAAGACTAACTGCAGTCACCTAAATTATCCCTTAGCCTTCAGTACACATGACTTTTAGTCATGGAAGGGGGTAGCGGGGAAAGTTATTGATTTGTAGGTCATTTTCCTGCCTTAAGAAACTGAACTGAGGGAAACTGGAATGACACCAGAAGGACAAGTAAATCTGAAATTTATGCCCTCACTGAGCATTTGTAAATGCAGTCATTATGACTCTTAGGAACAATCCACTGGGAACCCATTAGGATCGTGTCTGAGGCCAAGTCACATTTGTATTCGGGCAAAGGCCAGTCATGCTGGGTGCCCGCCAAGCTCTTGGCACATGCTTTTCCCCTGCGCACCAGAATCTAGTCTTGAGATGGTGTCTGTGCACCTGTATTTGCCACAGTTTCCACTAAGCCCTTTGCCCTCAGCCCCTTAACCTGGCTGAACCCCAAAGGCATTCAAATATGTGACTCCTGACATTGAACAACAAAAGGAAAAATTCTGCAATTTTGCCCAGGCTGATGGTATCATATACTAAGAGGGAAATGAACTCAACATTCCTGTTGGTTGTAACAAATGATTAGAAGTTGCAAATTTCTCTGAAAGACTTAACCACTCTGCCTGACATACTTCATGTACAACTAGCATTTATCTTTTTCTTTTTTTAAAATTTATTTTTCTTAAATATATTTTATTTATTTTGCTGTTACAGTTGTCCCAATTTTCCCCTTTGCCCCCTCCACACAGTACCCCATTTCCTCCAGCAATGCCCCCCTTAGTTCATGTCCATGTTTCATATAAGTACTTTGGCTTCTCCATTTACTTTATTCTTCTTAACATCCCCCTGTCTATTCTGTAACCGCCAATGTGTACTTTTTTTTTTTTCCTTTTACATCCAGATAATTCACCATTTAATTACTGCCTACTATCAGCTTCTCAAATCATATTAATACAAAGTTTTCATTATTTCAAAATGCCTATGTTAATTTGTTTCAAAAATTACTTTTACTTTCTTTTTTTTATTTAGTTTTTTGTTGTATTACATCCATCCCCTCTTTGCTCCCCTCTGTCACCCTCCCCACCCACCCATTCCCCCCCAAAGTCAATCCCACCTGTTGTCCATGTCCATGGTTCCTTTATACTAGGTTCTTGTCTAAGCTGCTCCCCTTCCTTGCCTCTTCCTCCTCCCTCCCCCCAAAACTCTTCCCCCTGACCACTGAAGGTCTATTCACTGTATTCATATATCTGGGTCTGTTTTGCTTATTGTTAGTTTTGTTCATTATTTTTCAAGTAATATTAATTGCAACATTACCAAACACATGCAAAAATACATTTACCCACATATATATTTTTAAACATACTTAAAGTACATACTGGATTTTGAAGAGTTAATACAAAAAAATTTAAAATATGCCAATAGCTTATGTAATTATTACATGTTAAATGATAGTACTTTAGCCCTGGCTGGTAGCGCAGTGGATAAGGCGCCGGCCTGCGAACCCAAAGGTCGCAGATTCGATTCCCCAGCCAGGGCACTTAACACAGTTGCAAACCAGGTCTCCAGTCAGGTCCGTGGCTGGAGGCAGGTGAAAAGCAACCATATATTGATGTCTCTCTCCCTCTCTGCCTCTCTCCCTTCCCCTCTTTCTAGAAATGATGAAATAAAATCTTAAAAAAAAAAAATGATAGTACTTTAGATATATTGTAGCAAATTAAGCATTTTTTTCTTCTTTAATACTTATTTTACTCTGGAACGCTATTTTTGTGAAATATATTGCATAACTCACTTTTGTGAAAGTTGTCCTAAAAACCATGTCAAACCCATAGTAAAAAATGAATTTGGTTTTTGAGTCAGATCCAACCCCCTCCAATAATACAACTCAACTTTATTTTAAGCTACCGGAACTACAACTTATTCTTTTTGGAGTTTTTCATCTTAAACAGTAGTTTGAATTTTTTTTTTTTTTGGCTGTGCACAGGTCTTACTTTTTTCAATACCCTCTGTTTTCCCACTACATGTGTTTTACAAGTTGAAGCCTTCAAAATAATGGCACTTGAGTGCTCAGCTGGTCCCCAGAGTAGAAATTATTATGTCTACTAAGTTGAGGTGAAAAATAAAAATCTCTAGGATTTAAATAATTTTGTAGACTAGTATTCTAGCTATTTTTTTTAACTTGTGGTTGACTTCCTATGTGGTCCTAGACTAACCCCTGAACTATTTAAGTCTGTTGAGATAGAGATTAGGTATGTTCACATTTCAATAATAAAGTTTACTATAGCATTAATTCCTTTTCCCAAGTATCCCCAGTTTGGGGACCTTCATAACTGTAAGTGTATATTTCATCTTTTTGAAAGGAATCTGATCTAATTTACATGCTAATATGAGAATGTATATTGCCTATGTACACAAATTATATAGTTTAGTAGTTTGCAACTTTTATCCAAATTGGTCTTCATTCTCATTATCTTTTCTAGCCTAAAGATTGACTGATTTCATAACACACCAATGACCAGTTGGTTGCTTTTTAAAACAAATTACTAACGAAATCTATGTATTACACACCCACAAGTAAGCACATATTTTGTAATAGTGAATAAGAAATATAGCATGTATTCTATCTATGTAATATATATCTATATTTTCTTACTTTTTTATTCTTTCTTAACTGCATTTGATTTTTCTGAGTTATTGCAAGTAACATGATTTTCCCATATTGTGAAATAATTCCAATCTAAGAAAACTTAACCTGCAATAATGCAGATACAGGTAATATACAAAATTATACCTTATCTAGTAAAATCTATTTATAACAAGATCATTTTAAAGCATTCATAAGTTAAAGTTTGTTCTTATCCATTCAACTACCCTATGTATTTTGATTGGTGTATTTAATCCATTTACCTTTAAAATTATTATTGATAGGTACTTATCCATTATCTATTTTCCCCTTTGTATCTGTGTTCCTGTCTGGATCTCTGTTTCTTCATCTTCTGAAAGTAGACCCTTTAGCATCTCTTGCCATGCTGGTTTGGTGGAGATGTATTCTTTTAGACTTCTTTTGTCTGGGAAGCTCCTTATTTCACCTTCCATTTTGAATGAGAGCCTTGCTGGGTAGAGTATTCTTGGTTGCAGGCCTTTGTTTCCCATTACTTGGAATATTTTTTTGCCATTTCCTTCTGGCTTGTTGTGTTTCTATTGAGAAATCAGCTAATAACCTTATGGGATCCCCCTTGTATGTTATTAGCTGTTTCTCTCTTGCTGCTTTTCTTGACAATTCCTTGTCTTTGGAATTTGCCATTTTCATGATGATGTGTCTTGGAGTGAGTGGGCCTGTTTGGGTTCATCTTCCTTGGCACCCTCTGTGCTTCCTGAGTTTGCATGACATTTTCTCTCCTCAAGTTAGGGAAGTTTTCTGTCATTACTTTTTCAAAGAGGTTTTCTATCCCTTGCTCCTCCTCTTCTCCTTCTGGTATCCCTATGACACAGATGTTATTACATTTCATGTTATCCTGCAGCTCTCTTAAAACCTCTTCATTCTTTTTCAGCCTTTTTTCATTTTGTTTCACTGCCTGGGAATTTTTTTCTACATTGCCCTCCAGGTTGATGATCTGATCCTCTGCTTTCTCTAGCCTGCTTTTGATTCCTTCTACTGTGTTCTTCAATTCAGAAATTGTATTCTTCATTTCCTCCTGGCTCTTATTGATGGTTTCTATGTCCTTTTTAATGCTTGGGTAGTTCTCAATAAGTTCCTTGTAGCTTCCCTGGAGTTCTTTGTAGTTCCCCTGGAGTTGTTTGTGGTTTTCTTTGACCTCACTGAGCTCATTGAGCTTCTCTATCATCATTATTTTGAATTCCATGTCTGATAGTGTACTTGCTTCTGTTTCATTTTGCACTCTTCCTGGGGATTTGTCCTTTCCTTTCGCTGAGGATTTTTTTTTGTCTCCCCATTTTGGATGGTTCTTGTTTGTTTCTGCTTCTTGGATTGGTATGCTTTGACTCACTGTCAGTGGGATGACCTTCTGTGGTGTAGAAGTGCACATTTTTCACTTCCTGGCTCCCAATCTGGGCCTAGTCAGCCAGCTGGAGACTACCAGAGATCCACAGTCTTTGTCTGTCTTCTTTAGCTGTTAATCCAATCAGCCTGTGATCTGAGGTCAGTTTTAGGCACTGCTGGGTGGGGCAGATTATTTCTTATGGGAGGGGCTGTGGCTACCCCTCAGGCTACCACCCTTTGGAGAAAAGTGGTCTGCTGGCTGTATGGGGACTCATGGGCTGCTCCCTCAACTCTCCCCCTAAAGCCATTGACCCAACCTTTCCCCAAGTGTTTCTAGTCCACTCTTCCCTTTCTCTGCTGGAGCCCAGGGTAAGTGGGTGCCACAGTATTTTCATGCATATAGTCCTGTTAAGAACTTGGTCTCTCTGTCAAGCCAGTTAAACCTGGGGGCTTTTTACGTTTCACAGCTGGGTGCCGTTTTACTCTCAGCTGTGTTGCTGTAGGCTGGGAAGCCCAGTTGGGGATTTAGATCCCACCCTTCTTAGCTGGAACCCCCGGCAGCTAAGATGTTTCTCCACCCCTTCTGCTGCTGCCCGTGGGAGCCCCGCCAGCCCTCTCACATCTCTGAACTTCCTACCAGTCATGTTGTGATGAAATGGCTTCTTCTGTTCTGTCCATGGTAATAAGGCTTCTCTCCAGTTGGTGTTCTGTTCGATATGCTGGATTATTTCTCCCAATTAAGTTGTAATTCCAGTTTGGTGTTGTGAGGAGATGGCGTAGCTCCACTTATTCCTCCTCCATCTTGGTTCTCCCTATTTTTTCTTAAGCTAATTTAGTCCTATGAGCTTTGATAAGCTATGCAAATAGTAATGTTCAATTAAAAACACCATATCTACCCTGTCCAGTGCTGTGTATTACAGTAGAGGACAGAAGTGACCCTGATGAAATACCTGGTCTTAGAGTTCATAAGACCCTGATGAAATACCTGGTCTGGTAAAGTAGATGGAGAAATATTTAGTTATAAAATAATAGAAATATTGAAAACAGCTTACCGAGAAAACTTTTCTAAAGGAAGGAATGCCTGTACTTAGTTATGATGGGTGAGAAAATCTCCAAATAAACAAGACAGAAACTTTAATTGAGGAAATTCCAGTGGTCAACACAAGTCTAATGGGAATCACCATTCTTTCAACAAATATTTCATGAGTGCCTTCTATGTGCCAGGCATTGCCCCAGGGTTTGGGATAAGATGGTGAAGAAAACAGATAAGGTCTTTGCTCTCAAGGAGCTTGTGACTAATGGACACCTCCTAGCCAGAAGACAGACGGTCATCGTGTTCTGTAAGAATGTGCTATGTATGTTACTTGTGAAACACGTCAGCATTCACACACATTATTTGCCTGGGATACTGAATATGATTGCTGAGACCACTAGTCATTCCTGAATTGGCTCATAGCATCCATCTGTTGTATCTGGCTTGAGAAAAAAATAAAGGCAATTGAAACACCATTGTTAAGTGTGAAGAATTATACTTTCAAAGTATATTTTAAGTTTTTTTTTTTTTTTTCACTTGTGATAAAAAAGGCTATTGCCCTGTGTCTTAGGGTTCAGAACTGAGAAGTCAGAACCTCTAGGAGACACCCACATATACGCATAGGGATTTGGCAGTAGGGTTATGGGGGTGATTGAGCAGCCTCTGTAAGGCTGTTGTCATCATGTCTGAAGTTCAAGCTTGAAGTCCAGAGGGCAGGGAGTTGGGAGGGAAGATGGTTGTAGAGTGCGGAGATCAGGAGCAAACCAGAACCCACAACATTAACTGGCTCACAAAGACAAGACTGAAAGGCAGCAATCTTGTTGCCTCCAAGCCTGGTGATGAGTGTCCTAGAAGCCAGGGTCTGTGTCACAGAGCTAGGCACACCCCTGACTTGTGTCATGGAGCTGCACACACACCTGGCCCAGGAGGGGAGCTGATGGAGGATGGGGAAGGGTGGAGCAGCCCCAGGCCCAAGTGCTGCCTCACTGTATGGACTCAAGTTGGCAAATGAGCAACAACTCATCTTCATTACCAAATGGCAGTCTACTTACTCTGCCTTCCAAATTTTCCACTGAACTCTCTGGGGCCCACTCTACACAGAAATATGAAAGAGCAGGGATTCTGAGAAATGCAGTTCAGCTTAGTCAAGTTGACACATTACAAATCCACCATGTTCTTACTGTTATAACATCAAAAATGCCTGAGTCACATAAAGAAATAATCCCAGTGCCTCGTGGAAAAAACAACAACTGAAAAGCAAGCCCTTAGCTTAGCTGAATTCCCAGTAAAAAGGGAGAGGCATAATGACAGAGCTCTCACAGCACATTCCAGAAACTTCTAACAGTAAAGAGGATTCTTAGGGTGATGGGTAGAAGACGAGGTTGAATGTGTGCAGCCTTGAATGCCAGGCTGACAGAACCATCACAGTATTCAGCAGGGGAATTATGTGTAAGGTGGATGTTGTGGACAGGTAACCTGTGATTAGTGGGGACAATCTAAGCTAGGTTGTACAGGAGACTTCACTGGGAGGTACCACAGAACTCTGAAAGGGGGAGAGTGACACTTAAGATTCTGAGCTCAGGGGAGCACAGGGACAGCAGTGGATGGGGCTGCTGTGAGCTCAGCAAGAGAGGGTCTGGACTGGCAGGGCAGGGCCAGCAGAGGCTGGGAGTCAGCTGTGGACATACTCAGTGTAAGAAGCACGCACCATCCACAGTTGATATGTGTCTAATGCGCAGATACAACTGTACTGCCTGATATATAAAAGAGATGCTTAGAGGTGGAGCAGGCCTTCCGTGGCCCAAAGCCATGGGAAGGATAGCAGTGCAGGAAGCTAAAAAAACCCTGGGCTTCACTGACAACTTAATGCTACTATGCAGTAGCTCTGGATCACTCCTTCAGGGCCCCTCATGGGAACCGGGTAGAGAAGGGATGGGACCCCTCTTTGTTTTAGCTGCTAGAATCTGTTACACATGACCAACTGTAATATGTACAATTATTTCACATTTGGCCCAATTCTCCATTAGGCCTGAGAATTAGTCTAATATCTTTAGCCCAGATTAGGCATTTTTCCATATCCTCTTTCAGTACTATTTTGATTAGGAGATTTGTTTTTTTTTTTGTTTTGTTTCCCCAAAGGAAGATAGTTATTTTTTGCCTGATAATGTAACTCATTCAAGATATGTACAATAGTATTTGCTGAAGAGTTATTAGCAATAATAATTTTAAATTACCTGGATGGCCCTGGCTGGTGTGGCTCAGTGGATAGGTGCCGGCCAGCAAACCCAGGGGTCTCTGGTTTGATTCCCCAGCCAGCACACATAACCAAGTTGCAGGCCAGGTCTCCAGGCAGGTCTGTAGCTTGAGGCAGATAAAAGGCAACCATACATTGATGCTTCTCTTCATTTCTTTCATTCTCCCTGCCCTTCTCTCTGAAAATAATTAATAAAATATTTTAAAATAAATAAATAAACTACTTGGATATTCATCAATAGAGAATTTAATGTATTAATTATAAAGTAGAATATTTTTCAGTTATTTAAAAATAAGTAGAGTCGTATTTATGACTTAGAAAGGAATCCTCTGATTTCTGAGAGGACAAAACAAAAATATCATTTACTGTATAATTTATGTTAATTAAATATATACAGTACATGTACACTTATACAAACTTTTGTATTCATTCTTTTGTAAGTATAGATAAAAATGCCTGAAAAAATATATACCAAACTGTAAAGAGGTAGTAATTTTTGGATCATAGATAAAAGAAAGGGTTAGGAGTGTGGGAAATATAACTCTTTATAAGTGTTATGCTGTTTGAGTCTATTAAACAAAATTGATTATCTTGGACTATATTCTAAAATTACAGAGCAGCCTAAGATAGAAAGTCAATTCATCTAAAATGTAACCACATAGAAATAATCACAGTTGACATATTGTTGAGTATCTTCTAGAATCTTGACCTTTCCTATGTACACGTATATGCACAAAATCTCATTATTTGTAACACTCTCTCCTTGTTATCTCATTGTCAATTTTTTTCCTTTAATTTTATTTATTAATTTGAGAGAGACAGAAGAGAAGAAGAGAGAGAGAGGGAACTTGTTGTTATGCTTATTTATGCATTCATTGGTTGTTTCTTGTATGTGCCCTGACTGGAGATCAAACCTGCAATCTTGGTGTGTCAGATCAATTCTCTAGCCAACTGAACTACGTGGCCAGGGCTTTATTGGCCAACTCTTTCTGATCCACTTATGCCAGATTTATCTCCCTTACCTAACTTCAATACATTGGATTTTTGTTATGGGACTTCTCTCTCTGTTTAGTCTCTAAAGTAAGTCAGCCAGTCTTAAGGTCGTCCTTCTGCCATGACTTTGAGTTTGAAATATCTAGTTACCCACCTGACAACTCCATTCAAATGCTAAAATCACAAAATGAATGTACATCAGAAATCAGACTTTGAAGATCTGTTCACATCTTCCCCCTCCCCTTACCAACAAAAGCGTACCTTTCCCAGTCTTCACTATCCCCTTAAATGAGACCAATTTCCATCAAGGGACTCAGACCCCCAATCTGGAAGTTGTCCTTCATCCTTCATTTTCCCCTCCCACCACATCTGATCTATCAACAACCCTTCTAGCTCTGTCTTCACTTGCTCATCTCAACCCATTCCGCACCCCAACATGCACACAGACAACCTTGACTGTGATCCCTTTCCTTTTACCCCTTCCACTTCAGTTGGAATACAAACCATGATCCCTAAGGCCCCAGGTAACCATCACCACCACTCACACCCCTGCCTTCAACCTAAGCTTAGACTACTCTGCCCTCTCTCCTTTTGCTGGGCTCTTATTGGATTTTTAGAACATTCTAAGCTGCTTATGGACTCACACATTTGTCTTGGCCTTTCCATCTGAAATGTATTTTCCCACTGTCCTTACCGCTGTCTCCACTCATCCTTCAAGTTTCAGCTCAAATATCAGTTCCTTGGAGAGATGTGACTTGACTTTCCTTCTTCCACACTATGAGTCTCTCAACAGTTTTTCCTTCTTAGCAGTAACTACTGTCATGTATTCTTATCTTGTTGCCACCTGTCTATCCTACTAAAATTTACGCTCTCTCTATGAGGTCTAGGACCTTGAGTATCATTGTACCCTAACCATCAAAAACAGTACCTGGCACCAACAATCTATTGAGAGATTAAACATTCCTATCTCCATCAAACATTGAAGACAAATGGGATCATGTTACATATGTGCTTTGCAACCAGCTTTTACATTTTACTCACTTTTAAATAATGTCAGGAACAGATAACCTAAATCTTTTTTAATAGATGCATTGCAGATCATGGGATGGACTCAATCTATTTAAACAAACTCTAGCTGAGCATTTAGGCACTTTCCAATCTCTCCTGATTAGGATTGTTTCCAAAACACATACTGTACCTATTATTGAATAGTTCAATTTCATCTTTAAGATAATTTCCTATAAGTGAAATTGCTGGGTTGAAAATCACAAAGCACTACTTTGGACACTGAAGATATTTTTTTAAATCACCCACTTTATTCACTCTCAATAAAATAAAACAAAACATGATTTTTTAAATTGCTACACATTTTAAGGTAAATAGAATCGGATTCTTATTAAAATGTTTTGGGATATATGCTGTTTACAAAATCCAGCTCAGATCCCTAAGTTGAAGAAAATATCAACTTGACATCTGTGTAAAAAGCCCCATTATTAAATGTTATGGGAATGAGCAAAACAACATTCAAAGAATCCAACTGCTGTCTTTAAAGTGACTATCCAAGAACAGAATAGTTGGTGGTGGTTAGTTACTCTGTGGGCCTCACAGCACTGGTGGAAAGCTCACAGGTGGTAGCCCCATGAGCGGCTGGAGCACCCAAGGAAGTGTTGGGGCTCACAGTGAAAATTATATAATCTTCCTCCTCCTGAAACCTCTCCAAGTGTGATAATTATATAAACGCACTCCTTTAGAAATCCCTCAAAGGCAATCCCATTCAGTCTCAATTCCCTCTTTGCCTTAATAACCACCAAAAGACAGCCATCCTCCTGCACATTCCCACTCGGTGCTGCTTGCACAACTCCCCCTTGCCTCAGTCTGCCCACCTTCCCTACCCTCTCAGGGTCTTCCTGTGCAACACCTACAATTCAGCCTGTCAGCGGCAGACTCCCTGATATCCTGAGCCTTTTCTTGGATGAAAATATCTCCCTGCTTCCTTATCTTAATTAAAATGTTGGAACTTCTGAAGGTACTGCTTATTATCCTATCACTTCCTGACCAGAGGGACAGACAGTGTTCTCCTACTCCCCATGGCCTCACATAGGTCATTATCCCTCTCATGTACAAACAGCCCTGCTGAGTCCATCTGACTACACACTCACCACCCTGACCCTTTGTTCACATGGCTCCTGCCAGCCTGAGTAGTAATTGCAACATCATCATGAGGACGTGTCTTCATGCTCTGGCTCCTCAGTCCTCTGACACCTCACCTCCCACAGCATTTTCCATTATTTCACCACAGCCACACACAGATTTTGTTATCAACACAAACTTCCCACCTTTGACATCTTGATTCTCAATATCCCACTTTCTGCCCACACCTTCCTGGCCTTTCCAAGGCACCTGCTCCCCTTCCTCCACTGTGACAGGATTTGATCTCGCAGTCTGTCAATTCAGTGACCCCATTTTATAGGCTGAATGTGTCTTCCCAAATGGTTTATACCTCTTCTTCCTCACCAAAGAGTACATAGCTTAAAACCCACTGGTCTGGGAAATAGAAAACAGAGGCCCAATTAATGTTGTTTGTGTCAGCTAAACCCAAGGACAGATGATGTCAGGAGCAAATAACAAAAACCCCATTAAAAACCAGACAGACCCAAGACAAAAGTAAAACAATATAACAGGCCAAGGAACATTCCCAACTCCCCTTTGTGCTCATTTGGACATATCAGCATATTAAATGTGCACTTGGAAAGCTAATGAATGTTCTGTTGACAACCTCCCTCAACATTCTCACCCACAGGAAAAAGATAAAAAGCCTTCAGGACAAAGACTCAGTGTGGACTCACTCTAGAGCATGCCCATGCCCCTTCCCTGGAATGAACTTTTTATTTTCTCTGAAATTCCCAAGGTTCCCAGAAGGCTTGCAGCCAGGGGAGCAGTGGGCAGCAGCAGCTAAACCGGGGCTTATCCCTGTTCTTGTGTCCAGGCCCCCTTCCCTCTGACTTCCCAATGAGCTAAAAGCACCTCCACCTTGGCTCACTTCTTTTTTTAAACTCTACTCTATTGATCAGTCTGATACAGTTTTCCCAAATTTTCCCCTTTGCCCCCCTCCATCTGGTACCCACCTTTACTCCAGAGATCATTCCCTTAGCTCAGGTCTACAGGTGATGCATGTAAGTTCTTTGGCTTTTCCATTTCCTATACTATTCTTAACACCCCCATCTATTTTGTTCCTACCAATTAATCCCTGCACTTCCCCATTCTCCCCCTTTTCCCTCCCTGCTGACAACACTCCAAATGATTCTAGTCCTATTCTGATTGTTTGCTTAGTTTTTGTCTGTTTTCACTTTTCAAGATTCTGTGGTTGCTAGTTGTTTGTTGTCATTTTAGGGTTCATCCTTTTTCCCTTTTTCTTAAATAAGTCCCTGTAACATTTCAGATAATAATGGCTTGGTGATGATGAACTCCTTTAGCTTTACCTTGCCTGGGAAGCACTTTGTCTACTTTTTGATTCTAAATGATTGCTTTGCTGGACAGAGTAATCTTGGCTATAGGTTCTTGCTTTCCATCATTTTCAACATTTCTTGCCAGTCCCTTCTTGCATGCAAGGTTTCTTTTGAGAAATCAGCTGATAGTCTTATGGGATCCCTTTATAGGTAACACTGCTGATCTCTTGCTGCTTTCACCATTCTATTTTTATCTCTTACCATTGGCATTTTAATTAGGATGTGTCCTGGTGTGGTTCTCTTTGGGTCCAACTTGTTTGGGATTCTGTGTCTTTGACTTGTATGTCTGTTTCTTTCACCAAGTTAGGGAAGTTTTTTTCATTATTTTTTTCAAATAAGTTTTCAATTTCATGCTCTTCCTCTTCTCCTCTGGCACCCCTGTGATTTGGATGTTGGTATATTTAAAGTTGTCCCAGAAATTCCTAAGCCTACTATTACTGTTATTATTATTTTGTTTGAACTCTTGTTTCTTCTTTCTGCTCTGGTTGAATGTATATTTATTACTTCTGTTCCAAATCATTGATTTGAATCCTGGCTTCCTTCCCTTCACTGTTGGTTCCCTGTGTATTTTTCTTTGTTTCACTTAGTGTAACCTTCATCTCTTCCCTTATGCTTCTGCTGCACTCAGTGAGTTCTCTGAGCATCCTCATCACCAATGTTTTGAACTCTTCATCTGATAGGTTGGCTATCTCTATTTTTTTTAGTCCTTTTTCTGGGGTTCTATTCTGTTCTTTCATTTGGGCCATATTTCTTTGTCTACTCAATTTGGCAACCTCCCTGTTTGTTTCTATGTATTAGGTAGAGCTGCTTTTACTCCCTGTCTTAGTAGTGTGGCCTATGTAGCAAAGGCTCCTGTAAATTGTGTGGGACAGAGACTTAGGTAATTGCAAGGGTAAGGCAACCTGATTATTGCTTTGTGATGGGGAACACAGAGAGGGGACAAAGCCACTGCCTAGCTTCTGGAAACGTATTTGGCACTTACACCATTTCTAGTCACTTCCCATATGCACTTGTCACCCTTCCAGTTGCTGTCTTGGTGTTTGCTTATATTCTAAGATCATGCTGGTTCTTTAAATGGTAAAAAACTGGCAGTTTCTTCTGCCATACCAACCTCCACCGATTTTCACAGTGAGAGGCTATGCACATTTATCTTCCTGGTGCTGGAACCCTCCTAGGCTATGAGGCCTTGTCTGGGGCTGGCATTGCTTGCTCCCAGGGTATCCCTCTTAATGTTTACCCACCACATGTGAATGTGGGATGGTCTGTTCTGCTGCCACCAGCACTGCTGTAGCTGCCACTTCATGCCACACTACCTCTCCACCCTGTCACCATGACTCCACCCCTCTTATCCCTGTGGATGAATGTGGTATATGCCTTTCCACACTAGTTCTGAGGTTCTCACTGGAGGAGGGTCAGAGTCCTTCATCCTGAGGCCACCCATATGGGACAGATGAGCTGGGCCATCATGTCTGTTTCTGGATTCCTACTCAAGGAACCCAAATTCTTAATCAGTCTCTTGTCTTCTAGCTTTCCTTTGTTCTAGACCCAGAGGCTGGCCTCCAGCGAAGATGTTACCAAATCAGCCAATGGGGTTTCTCTTGCTTCACACCAAATACGCAAATCTCTGGAGACAGAGTTCAGTGAAAAGGAAAAGGTATCTTTTTTTTTTTTTTTTGGAAAAGAAATCTTTTATTTTACTACCATACAAGTTGAAATAAAGGTAGGCTTCTGCCTCAAATCCCATTCCTTCTAAAATATCCAAAGAAAAATAACCCTGCCACTCTCTTCCAGGTCAGACCAGTCCAAGGCTGCACCCAGAATTTCTTTTCCCATTTAGAAGGACCATCCATGGGGAAACTGAGGCAGCTGCAGCATGCCTCTGGTCCCAGTCTCACCCAAGCACCCACTGAAATTTTTGAGCGCTGGCTGAAGTCCCACTCATAGCTTTCTGCTCCTTGCTTGGCTTCTGCTGGCTGGTCCAGTACTTGCTCCCTCTCTTTTCACTGTTGACTTGCTGATATAGCTGTACCTCTGGTCAGGCAGGACTGCACAGTGCTTGTGCTACAATGCTTGCTCCAGTCACCAGCAGCACCACTGCAGCTTCCTGTGCGAGTGGGGGAATGGGGGCTTGTTGCCTGGCCACACAGCCTCCAGGGCCCAGCAGCTTAGGCCTCCTCCCCTTCTGCCCCACTGGCCCAGTGCCTGCTGAGCCTCTGGTCAGGCAGGCCCTGGAGTGCTTGGGGAGGGACACTAGGAATGCTCCCAGACCACATGATCCCCAAGACCTGCCAGCCCAGGACTCAGGCCTCTGGTGGCTGACCAAACCATCAAGAAGAGAGCAAAGCAAAGAGTGCAGCATTTCCACCCTCTCCACTCTTAAACAGTAGCCTCCAGAATCCCCTACATATTGAAAGTAGATAGGAGGGTCTGTCCCTCCATGCAATCACCTCCCTAGCCCAACACATGTGCCTCACAGGCTTCTTTCTGCTCAGTCATGCCACGTTGTTGTGGGCAGCTACAGGTGGCTCATGAGCATTCCTCCCATGCTGCCCAACTCCTCCCCCTTTTCCTGGATGGGGGTTGGGGAAGTATGTCCCTCTGTTACAAAGAGGCAGGAGGAGATTTGTAATGTTAATTATGTAATGTTGAGTAACAAAATCTGGTTATAAAGTATAGTATATGTAGTCTGACCAAAAAATTATATATGAATAAAATACTATAGATATGATATACCAAAATGTTAACAGTTGTATTTTCTTCTTAAAGTTTCCTATTTCATGTTTTACATGTAGCTCTATGGTTCATTTTGAGTTCTCTTTAGTATCAGGTATAAGGTGGGGGTTGAAACTCATCTTTTCATGTGGATTTGTGATGATCCCAACACTATTTATTTTCAAATTGTTTATGCACCTTTGTCAATATTTTATTGACCATATTTATGTAGGCCTATTTCTGGGATCCCTATTCTAATTCATTTGTTTATCTTTAGGCAAATAGCACACTGTCTTAATTCCTGTAGAATTATAGTAATTCTTGAAGCCAGGTAGTGTGAGGCTTCCATCTTTATTCTTATCATCTATATATTTTAATATATATTTTAATTTACTTTTAAATTTAAATATTTTATTGTTTATGCCATTACAGTTGTTCCAGTTTTTCCCCCTTCACTCCCTCCTACCCAGGATGCACAACTACCACAGTTAATTCCTGCACTGTTGTCCCTATCCATGGGGCATTCATACACACTCTTTGACTAATTCCTTCACCTCCTTTTGGCCAGTTCCCGCCTCATCCATTCCCCCTTACAGCTGTTAGTCTGTACCATGTTTCTATGTTTTTGGTTCTATTTTGCTTATTAGTTTATTCTGTTCATAAGCTTCTACTTATAAGTGAGATCATATTTGTCTTTTACCAACTGGCTTATTTCACTGAGCATAATAGTCTCCAGTTCCATCCATGCTGTAACAAAAGGTAAGAATTCTGTCTTTTCTTACTGCTGTGTAGGATTGCATTGTGTAAATGGACCCATGTTCTCCCTTTACACACTTATCTACTGATGGGCATCCAGGCTGTGTCCAAATCTTGCGTATTGTAAATAGCACTGCTATGAACATAGGGGTACATATATTTTGTTTGGAATTGGTGTTTCAGGATACTTACATTATATTTTTTAGTTTTGCTAGAATGTTTTAGATATTAGGTATTTTACACACATTATGACATTTCTCTCCTTATAATATATTATGCAATGATGTGACAAGTTACCATAATCCTTAACATCATTAATATTAACTCCTTATTATCCTCTAATTCTTGGTCTCTCTTCATATCTCTAGGGCCATTACCTTTAATACTTCTTGTTTCTTTCTCCCATTAAGATTTCTGCTATCTTTAAAGAAGAAAACAATACAACAAAACCAAGTCACTTGTCATACCCATCACACTTCTTATTTTTTATCACATGCCATATATTTGATTCACACAGGACATCACAGGAAGCCTCGGATCAGCATCTATGCCAGAGAGTGCAGAAAGCATTTTCAGATAATATATTTTAATTTACCACAACAATATAACTGAGCTATGTTGAATTTCTAGTAATTTGCTCTTGAATAAAATTCAATGCATTAAAATTTTGAAATCAAATCCCAGTTTTATCTCTGAATTGCTTTATGGTCCTGAACACATACTCTCAGCATCCAACTAATATTTTATGAGAATTATACTTGCCCTGAACCCTGGATTCAAACTAAGAAACCACAAAAAATACCCTGAAGATATTAAGTAAATGACAAATGTCCCTGAATGTGAGTGTGGTTTTAGGGTAAAAAAAAAAAGCCATGTTGTAATTAATCACAGTCTATTTCCTTCTATTGTCCTATGTCACAGTCACAAAGGACAAGGACATAGAACAAGGCTCCGTTCCTTACAAGGTTAAGAAAATCCGTGTATCTGTAATAAGAGAATGATCAGAAGTATGATAAATTGTGTTGGCAGTTGAAAAATAGGCTAGGGAACTTTTCTCAGTCTCCTTAATGTGCTCAAGAGTCTTAAAGTAAGATGAGAAAAAAGGAAACAAAGAGAAGAGAAAGGAAAAGTGAGCAGGTGTGCAGTAAGAAGTTACTTTTTGAAATGTGCAATGTGTTCCTCTGAGTGCCAGCTGATCTGGAAGACTAGTCACAATGTTCTAGGGAAATGGCCTTGCACCTGTGTGTAGGAGTCATTCATATGTGGGAATGCCCGACGTGTTCCACTCCTTAACAAAGTATAAAGTAGAAGGTGTAGACAAAACTGGGTAATTCTCCCACCCCCAGAGCTATCTCAGACAATAACTTGACTGAAGAATCATATTCTACCATAATTCTGGTAAAGCAACTCTTGGTCATAAGACCTTAGTTCTGGCAATTCTGATACAATGTAACAAACTCCATTAAACCTGCAGCCCCCTCTGTAACTGCTGATGCCAGTGACTGCCCCTGTCCTTCAACGTTATCTTAGCTTGCTGGCAAGAAGTTAATAACTTTTCTGTTTTAGTAACTTCTCTGTTCTCAGAGACAACTCCCCCAACCCATCTGCAGAAAGTCCCTTCAACTCCCTTCCCCTTTATCCCCTTTGAAAACCCCTGAATTAATTACTTTTGTTCATGCTGACTCCTTCCTGCCTTCCTGGCCTCAGCCCACCTGTTGCAACTGGCCAAATAAACCTTTAAAACTCCTGGCTGGTTCGCCTGTAATTTCTCCTCTCACTCTTGCCAGGCCTAACAGTAACAGTGGTTTTGTGAAGTATTTACTACGTCCTGGAC
>PVIW01012742.1:0-30598 GCA_004026585.1 Noctilio leporinus
TTTGAAGTATTTTTTCTATTTCTGTGAAGTCTGTCATTGGTATTTTAATTGGGATTGCATTGAATATGTAGATTGCTTTGGGTAGTATGGACATTTTAATGATGTTCATTCTTCCCATCCACGAACATGGTATATGCTTCCATTTATTTGTGTCTTCCTTGATTTCTTTCTTCATTGTTCTGTAGTTTTCTGAGTACAGATCTTTTACCTCCTTAGTTAAGTTGATTCCTAGGTACTTTATTTTTCTTGTTGCTATGGTAAATGGGATTTGTTTTTTCGCTTCTATTTCTGTTGTTTCATTATTGGTATACAAAAATGCTTTTGATTTCTGGATATTGACTTTATACCCAGCTATTTTGCTAAATTTGCTTATTGGGTTGAGTAAATTTTTGGTGGAGCCAATTGGGTTCTGTATGTACACTATCATATCATCTGCAAATAATGACAGTTTGACTTCCTCCTTTCCAATTTGGATACCTTTGATTCCTTTTTCTTCTCTGATGGCTATAGCTAGAACTTCCAAAACAATGTTGAATAGAAGTGGAGAAAGTGGACAGCCTTGTCTCGTTCCTGATCTTAGGGGGAAAGCTTTCAGTTTTTGTCCAGTAAGTATGATGTTGGCTTCAGGTTTCTCATAGATGGCCTTTATGATGTTGAGGTATGCTCCCCCTATTCCCATTTTGCTGAGGGTTTTTATCATAAATGGTTGCTGCACTTTATCAAATGCTTTTTCAGCATCTATTGATATGATCATATGGTTTTTATCTTTCAATTTGTGTTGATGTGGTGTATTACATTGATTGATTTACGAATGTTGTACCATCCTTGCATCCCTGGGATGAAGCCCACTTGATCATGGTGTATGATCTTTGTAATATACTGCTGAATCCGATTGGCCAATATTTTGTTGAGAATTTTGGCATCTATATGTCAATCTTTTGTTCTGAGGTGGGTCTCTTGATCACTTCTGGGTATTTATCCAAAGAAATTCAAAACAGTAATTCAGAAAGACACATGCATCCCTATGTTTATTGCAGCATTATTTACATGACCAAGATATGGAAGCAACCTAAGTGTCCCCTGATAGATGATTGCTTGAAGAAGAATATTATCCATAGAAAGAATGAAATCTTGCCATCTATGACAACATGAGTGGACCTAAA
Organism: Noctilio leporinus; assembly: GCA_004026585.1. NCBI lineage: Eukaryota > Metazoa > Chordata > Mammalia > Chiroptera > Noctilionidae > Noctilio > Noctilio leporinus. The sequence goes on from PVIW01012742.1 coordinate 1,164, forward strand.
GGGCACTGTACTAAGTGAAATAAGTCAGACAGAGCAAGACAAATAGCATATGATTTTACCTATATGCAGAATCTAAGAAACAAGTAAACAAACAAATTCATGAATATAGAGAACAAATTGGCAGTTGACAGATAGGAGGAGGGTTGGGAGCTGGTGAAAAAGGTGAAGGATTTAAGAAGTACCAAGTTGGCAGTTATAAAAATAATCATAGGGATGTAAAATACAGCATAGGGCATATAGTCAATAATTTGTAATAACTATATATCATGTCAAATGGGTACTAGATTTATTGGGGTGACCACTTAATAAATTACATAAATGCCTAATCACTATGTCTTATAGCTGAAATCGCATGCCAAGTGTAATTAAAAATAAATACAAAAAAGTGTTATACAAAAATCTGACAATAAAAATAAGGCTTTGAGAAAAAAATGTAAGTGGGACAAACATTTAAAACTATTACAACAGTAATAATCCTTATGGTAGGACTGACACAGTTCAAAAGACATGCTCAATCCTAAAAATATGCCAGTAGATAGAGAACTATATACCCAGACACACTTGCCTGCGCTTTCACACAGTTGTGATGGTAGCTGGGTGGCAGGAGGGGTAAGGTGGGGCCAGCACTGCTGTGGAGATGAGGACAAAAAGCACAGTGAAGGGAGAGTTTTCTGACCATCAGTTGGTTCTGAGTCAGCATTTGGCCAGACTAAGCCCAGAGGAAGGCTTTGGGGCAAATGGGCATTTGTACCATGTTCCTCTGTGACTTGCTTTGTTCAGCTGGGCTAGTGCACTTGGCGTACAATAGCTGTTCCTTGTTAATGCAAAGTGTTAATGTACAGGGGAAATAGTGTGTGAAGCCTGGGGAACTTCTGTGCTGACATGACATTGTTTCCCCATTACCTTTACATACAGTGATCTGCATTACCCCAACTGATAAATAAGCTTATTTCTCATCCTGCCAGATTGGAATCTGAAATATGGAAAAGTTTTTAATTGTGATAAGAAACACATAATATAAAATTTACCATCTTAACTCTTTTTAAGCACTAAGTATATTCACATTGTAAAACGGATTCCTAAAACTTTTTTATTTTACAGAACTGAAAGTCTATCCATTAAACAACTTCCTGTTTTCTCCTCTACCCAGTTCCCTGGTAACTACCATTCTTCTTTCTGCTTCTGTAAATTCGACCACTTTAGATACTTTATACAAATGGAATCATACAATATTTACATTTTTTGACTGGCTTCTTTCTTTCTTTTTTTTTTTTTTTTAATTTATTTTTTTTTCTTTTAATTTTATTGTTGTTGTATTACATCCATCCCTTTTTTTCTCCCCTCTGTCCCCCTCCCCACCCACCCTTTCCCCCCAAAGTCAATCCCACCTGTTGTCCATGTCCATGGTTCCTTTATACTAGGTTCTTGTCTAAGCTGTTCCCCTTCTTTAATCTTTCTTTCTTTTTAACTGTATCTTTCCATTGACATTTAGTGCTCTTACACTCTCTCCTCCCCGACCTTCCACACGTGACTGGCTTATTTCACTTCATGTAATGCCCTGAAGGGTTATCAGTGTTGTAGGATGTGACAGGGCCTTTAACACCTCAAAGGTATTAAAGGTTAGGCTGGGGGTGGTACGAGGTGGAGGAGGTCCTTTCTGCTTCTATAATGAAAAACATATTCTTCTTCAGTCTGTCTCCTTGTCCTGGGATTCTCCCAGGTTTCTTCTTCAAGTTTCAAGCATGAATTGACTCAAAAAAAAAAGCAGGTGTTCTGTGGTAGAAGACAAAAGGGGAACTACATCAGACATCTTATAAAGGACATGAAGTGTCTTCTGAAAGAATACATTTCTGATGGTGGGAGTGTTTTAAATTCTGACTGATGTGATTTCCTTCCAGAGAGCTCAGAAATATGCTCAGCAAGTTTTGCAAAAGGAATGCCGACCCAAGTTTGCCAAGAAGTCCATGACGCAATTGTTCGGGCACAGGTACAGTGCGGACTTACTGCCTTTCGTGAAGAAGGCTGCTGAAGTGAATGAGGCTGAGTACAAGTATGACCCTCCTTTTGGATTCCGGAGGTTCTCCAGTAAAGTCCAAGACCTCTTGGAAATACTGCCTGAGCATGACTTTCCTGAACACTTGAAAGCAAGGAGTTGTAGGCGTTGTGTGGTTATTGGAAGTGGCGGAATACTCCACGGACTTGAGCTGGGCCACGCCCTGAACCAGTTCGATGTTGTGATAAGGTACGTTGGTTTTCAGCCAGCCTTTCTCCTCTAGTTGAGTTCACTGCTCTTGGTCAGTGCAGCACCAGACACAGTGAGGACACAGCAGCACTGCATGTCTCTGCCATCAGGGGCATTAACTATGTAAGAAATTGAAACAAAAACAGCAAATGATTATTAAATGCTCCAAACTGCTGGATTGACCCCAGTTTGGTGAAACACTTTCAGAAGAGGTGAGGTTTAGAAGGATGAGTAGATTCAGATCAGCCAGCAAACAAGGAAGGCTGTGGGGACAATAGGAGGATGGGGAGACTGAGTCAGTGGGAGCCTGGCCCCTGGGAGCAGGCCTTGAGGTGGGGGAGCCCTGGAGGGCTGACTGCATGAGGTGCAGAAAGCAGAGGAATTTTTATGCATCCAGTGGGCCATGATGCAGTCACCCAATATTCTTCCTGGTTTTGCTGGCTATAAATTTTTGTGATTATAAAGTAAAGCATGTTTACTCTTAAAGATGAAAAATTCAGAAAAATGTAAGGAAGAAAATATCACTCATAGCACAAATAACCAAGCACTATTAACTTGCTATATTTTTTGTCCATTTTTCTTCTATATATATACTTATGAGCACATTTATATTCTCATGGAATATTTTGCTTTTTTAACTTAATATTATGAATAGTTTCTGAGGTCATTAATTATCTTTGGGAAACTAACTTTACTAAGTGTTTAATTTTCCTTTAAATGAGTGTATTATAAGTTACTTAGCCATTCTCCTACTGCTGGACATTTAGAATGTTTCCAGTTTCTTTGTTATTGTGAAAATGCTTTGCACAGTCTCATACATCTGTCCTTATTGTATCTCAGGCTATTTCCTGATAAATAATTTCAAGAATTCCTAGAATTGTTGGCTTAAAGATATTTGAATGTTTTTAAGGATCTTAAGTATTTGAGTAAATTGCCCCTATCTTAATGGTGTGCAGAAGCAGGAACATGATAAGAGTTGGGTGTTCATTAAATTTGTTGAGAGTAGGGTGCGGACTTGATTGAAGGCAGGAGAAAAGCAGGACAGGAGCCTGGGTTTAGAGGTTGCAATTGGGGCATGCAGTGTGGGGGCCTGGCAGAGAACAAAGAAATAGAGACTGATGAACAAATACGAGAGTCATGCTGGAAAAGTAAAGTACAGCACTTTCTGACAGTTTGATAATTAATGTCAGAGGACACCAAGATTTCTACTCGGGGGTCTGAGACGGTAGCAGGACCACTGTCAGAAATGCCATTGAGGCAAATCTGAGGCAGGTTTCCTAACTGTCTGATGCCTTCGTGTCCTCACCTGTAAGTGGAGACAGTACCTGATAGGGTTACCGTGAAGATAAAATGAGTTAACAGATTTAAAGCACTTAGACTAGTGCCAGGACTATGGTATTAAATGCTCAATGTCTGTTAGCTTCCATTTGGGAGGAATGTGTAGGAATGGGGGTGCTTAGGAGGAGAGGGCAAGGGGTATAGGTGTTTGTAGAAAAGAACCAGACCTTTGCCAATTCCAAGAGACAGAAGAAACAAGTAAGAAGCAAGTTTTAAGGCAAAGCAGGTGCATAGGCCCCAGTGACCAGAAAGCAGAAATGGTGTGAAGTGGGAGTGTAAAAGTTGGGGCGAAAGCGGGTATGTCTGCTGCCTTTCACTGGCCAATGTCTGTGTGACAGTACATGTCACCTGCTTTAGATGTTCTCATTCCTTGTTGAGGTTATCACTGTTGACCAGTGCCACGGATGAGGACACCATAGGCCCCAGGATCCAAGCCAGACCCCAGCATTCCAAATGCAGGGTTTTGAGGTTTCCAGAACCTCAACTCTGACCTTCTATGAGCAGCTGAATGGTTTCCTGTGCACAGGCAGCACTGGGGGAGGCAGACAGGACCCCTTGCCCATCTATGGTGCATGACTGGGAAATGGGAGAAGAGGTGAGAAACCAGGGGTGCCAATAATGCATACTCTGGGCCAGAGGGAGATGTGGAAGGTAGGCAGCCCTGAGCAGTAGAATAGTAGGATTGATTCCTCAAGAAGGAGGAGAATGGGTGGTGAGACCTGGGAGAGGAGCCTCACCTGGCAGGAGGAAGAAAGGGCCCTGGGAGAGCAGGACTGTGGGCTGGGGAGGTGCCTGGTGATGGCAGGCACTGGACTGGGGAGGTGGATTTTACACACAAGCACTGGGAGGCCATGAGAACTGGGAACAGAGAAAGGGTGACTTTAGTGTAATTGTGAGGGAGAAGCTCAGTTAAGGTGCTTTTGCAGGTAACTTAAACTGATCCCAGACTTAACAGAAAAGTTGTAAAATAATATAAAGAACTCCCATTCACCTTCTCCCAGACTCCCCAATTGATAACACTTTATCACATTGACTTTCTAGTTTTCTCTCTATATATGCTATTTTTTTTCTGAACCCTTTAGTTGCAGATATCTAGCTTCTTTCCTGCTAAATCCTTTAGTGTGTGGTTCCTGAGAACAAGGACAGGCTATTATAGAACCACAGCTAGTATTGAGAATGAGGTTATTAACACCAGCACAATAGACCTTATCTACGGTTTGTATTCAGATTTCACCAATTATCCTAATAATGTCCTTTATTTTAGAAAAGAAGGGGGTGGACAGGGCAGGGGAGAGCAATGGGGGGGAATTGGGACAACTGTAATTGAACAACAATAAAATTTTTTAAAAGAAAGAAAAAAGAAAAGAAGGGTGAAGAAACAGAAAAAAAAACTGGTCCAGGATCATGCTTTGCATTTAGTTGTCTAATATCTTAATAATCCAGGGGTTATGTGTTTGAGATCTAGAAGAGGAAGTGACGGTGGAATAGAAAAGAAAGGTTAGATACAGGTGACACAATACAGGTGAAGAACCAGACAGACTACGGAACTGTGTAACAGAGCAAGTGTTCTTGCTTTGGGAAGAATTCTTAGACTTTCCCCCAAAATGACTACCCTGGCAAGGCCTTCACTGATCTAACAGTCATGTGTCCCAAATCCTTGCCTAAGACCAGGCTGCACCTGGGCCCTTGCTGCCCATGATTCAATCCTGTCCGTATGTAACTGCCACTTGGCGTCTGCCGTTGCCCTGGTTTCTAGGTTTTCCTCTCTGGTTATCTTTTTGAAATTCTAGCAAGAGCCACCAAAATCTGAGCACAGTGGGAGGCTTTCAAGGAAACATTACTAGTGCCCAGAGAAAGCCCAAAAGATGTGTTTGAATTGGCTTAAAGTGGCAGGACTCGACAGAATTGCTTGACATTCAGAGTGCCTCACAGGGGCGTGAAGGCGGCCTTCATCAAGCACCTGAAAGGGCTGAGCTGTGGGGGGAAGAGGCTGCTGGGAGGGATGTCCCACCCCCAACCACGTACTCATTCCCAGCCCCCCATAAAGTGTGGAGAACATGAGGAGAGGATTTTTTTGTAATGTGATAAGATGGCCCACTTTGTCAGTTATCTTGTCCTTTTTATTTAAATAGGTTAAACAGTGCACCAGTTGAGGGATATTCAGAGCATGTTGGAAATAAAACTACTATAAGGATGACTTATCCAGAGGGCGCCCCACTGTCTGACTTTGAATATTATTCCAATGATTTGTTTGTTGCGGTTTTATTTAAGAGTGTTGACTTCAACTGGCTTCAAGCAATGGTAAAAAATGAAACCCTGGTAAGCACTAGAAATTCAGCCATCAGATATGTCTTTGTGAAAGGTGAAGGGGTCTTTCATTGTAATTACAGATGTGTTTTTAAAGAAATATAATGGAAGGCATACTTTTGTGTTTTCTTTAATAACCACTCCCTTTGTAGAAACCCCCCAGAACTCCTTCTGGAAATTGATCAAGTTACAGGTAGAAATCATGATCATTACTTAATGGGAATATCAAGTTTTGGACCAAAAACATTATTACTAAGTTTGATGATACACCTTGTTTGCCAGACTTGAACTTACATAGCTTTTGCTTTTTCTAGAAATTAGGTTTACATGGATTAATGTATACAATGATTGAGGATATTCAAAAGAATATACATAAAATCTCTGAAGAATAGTCTCAAAGAACTTTTCAAAAAATGCTTTGATTGTTGGTGTCCTTTTAAGAGTAAATTCACAGCAGTCCAGAGGGGCAGATTTGGAGGAGATACTCCTCACTTGGTCATACTCCTGTTATTTGTCTTTACAATGACCAATCACATGACTTTATTGTCCCACCCATTACGTTGAAATAAAGTTCAAGAGGCCTGCTGTCATGGAGCGTATGTGCATTTACATATACCTGCACCAACTAGCTAGCTGTCCACAGAATTAATTGGGTATATCAGACCTTTCACATAAGCTTCATGTGATGGAGACTTTGTATCTCCAGAGCTTGATTCAGTACAGGTTATCACAGTCTTCTGGACTTTCTATGAGTAGAAGTTGTTCTGCTTGGAAAATGAAGCACATATGAAAGGACTTACAGTCAGTTACCAAGAGACTTCATAGGACTGAGAAACAGTAAGTGGAGAGGGAGGATGCTGGGTGAGGGCCTGATCAGGACTGGACACTCCCAGCACTTAATGCTCTTGAACTGGCCCTGTTTGCATAGTCCTCCCTGTGCAAAATGGTAGGTTGCAATCCTGAAAAGGCTACCATCTTGGTCTTTTCCTAAAGAATTTCTGCCCCAAACAAGAGCTGCCTCTGCAGTTTCTCTGCTTGTCCAGTGCCACCTTCATCAATCAGGTCCTTTCAAGTTGCTTTTTTGAGTTTAGATACTGAATTTGCAAAGATCTGTGACTTTGCTGCAGAATGCATGCTCACAAGGGGTTCCAACCACAGCTTGGCCTGATTGTCACGGGATACATCCTCACCCTCCTCTGATCAGATGACTACTAAACACCCCTAATGATTGCTTGTTTTCTTTCCTTAGCCATTTTGGGTACGACTCTTCTTCTGGAAGCAGGTGGCAGAAAAAATCCCATTACAGCCAAAAAATTTCAGGATTTTGAATCCGGTTATTATCAAAGAGACTGCCTTTGACATCCTTCAATATTCAGAGCCTCAGTCAAGGTTCTGGGGCCGAGATAAGGTACTTTTGTTGCTACTGAAAGTTAAGTGTTCTCTGCATTTGAGGGGCAGCATCTGAACAGATTTCACTAGAGCTCAGCTGTATGCCTAGGGGCACCTGCCGGTGGAGAAACTAGTCTGTGATTAGATGCTTTCATCTGTATTCACCACTCTGCACCTTGACTTCAGGGCTTCTTATTGTTTAATTGGTCTTCCCCCTGGTGATTCCTCTCTTTAGTGTAGGCATCTCACTAACACTAAGGTCACTGTGTGTTATTTAAAGTATTCTTACTTAGGGACTCCATATAACTGCAGAATACTGAAAGGCACTGTGTAATTTGGAAATTTCTTTACATTTTAACCCTTGTGGGCTGCTCAAGTGAGAGTTGACATTTTTCATCATTTCATAGGTGATCGTAAACAAAGACATCCCACAGATCAGTACTTTTCAGTTGATGCAAAGGCCCTACCCCAGACACTTGAATTTAATTGGTCTATCCTGTGGGCTATCCATTGAAATTTTCAGAGATTCCCCTGAATGATTTTATTTTGCTGACTAATTTAAGAATCTTTGTACTACATAGGCTGTTCGCTGCAGTTCTTTACCTGCAATTAGCCTGTGCTGCCACCAGGGGGTGGAAAGTCCTGTATTAGTATTCTTTATGATCTGAATAGCTAGACCTGTGTCTTTAAAACATGTAAAAGCAGTGGAAATCATTCTTAAACAAAATTTCAACCAAAACCTTTATATGTAAAGGAAAGCAAGGAATTTTGAAATGTGGGGGCCACTGCTCACACTGAGGGCCTCGATATTTCCTAGGAGGTGGAGCTGGTCAGGATCGCAGTTTGCAAACACTGAGCTAGATAGACTCTTAGGTGTAGTCAACTGATAGGCAGATTAGCAGGTTCTTTTATTTGCTGTATAAATCAAATTCTTATTATAAAGATTCTTGAAAACTGTGTAAATTTTAAAGGAATAATTCTCTGGTTATTAAGGAAAACAAACACCTAAATAGGCTCCTTGCAAACAAAACCTAGTTCTTTACTATGATCAGTGACAGCTAAATTCAACTCTGGCTACAGCCTCACGCTTAACTACCCAGTTCACCTGGACAGTTCATACCGTTGAGGCTCTGCCCCTAGCAGGCTGCCATTTTGCTAAGGTGCTTTGTCCTCTTTGGTGCTTTCTTGCCTCTCCAACCACAGCAGGCCCAGAAAGACCATATAGCTCCTGCCCATTGCAGGAGTGTGTCCAGGACCAGCTTTCTAGTCAGGAAGTAGTGCATTTTCTCTCTCAGAGGAGAGGGCTCTATCCTTCACCAGTGACTGTCAGAGAATATGGTTGGAATCATTTAATATGATACTTTAGCTGCTTTCTCCCACAGTCCCATTTTTGTTTGAAAATAAAAATGTAGCCCTGGCTGGTGGCATAGTGGATAAGGCACCGGCCTTCGAACTCAAAGGTCGCTGGTTCGATTCCCCAGCCAGGGCACATAACCAGGTTACAAGCCAGATCTCCAGCCAGGTCAATAGCTGGAGGCAGGTGAAAGGCAGCCATACATTGATGTCTCTCTCCCTCTCTGCCTCTCTCCCTTCCCATCTCTCTAAAAACAATAAATAAAATCTTCGACAATAAAAAAAATTTTTTTTTTTTAATATGTATGCAGAGATGCACAGGAAAAAGCTTGGAAATAAACATCAGGCTCTTGAAAATGCCTTTCTCTGGAGGGTGTCTATGGAAGACTTTTAGTTTCTGTATTATAACCTATTTACATATTATTTGAATTGAATATTTATTTTTATAGCTGACAGGATGGTAGTAACTTAAAAGATGACTTCTGATCTAAAAAATTATTGTCTGAAATCTCTTATGTACATGGCCTTCCATAAAGAGGGAAGTCTGTGAGGTATGATCTTAGGGGTTATGTTCTAGAAATAACACGATTTGGGTGGTTTTTGACAGTTCCTGAATTCCTCTCCATGCATTGCCCCTCTGAACAGTTGATTCATAACACTGCTCCCGACCGGACTAGCTGGGCATCTAGCTGACCACAGGTAGAGATGGCAGAATATTTGCCCAAGGGTCCTAAGGCTAAATAAGAGGAAGGCTTCCTTGGGTTCCTGTTTTCAAACATGCAGGATGACTGCTGAGTTCCTTTTTTTTAACAAGTGAGGTTGGCTTTGAGAGGTAGATGCAACACACCTGCAGAACAGGAAGCTGCTTTTAATGAATGATGTTTTCACCCAATGCTGCCCATCTGTTAACCGTGTTGTTCAGTGTTCAGTTTACAGAAAAAGAAAGGTTTTCTGCAAACCACAGACTTAGCTAAGATGAACAGATGAGGTCTATTTGCACCCAAAAAGATGTACAACAGAATACATCAATTAGTAGGTCAGCCTCAGCCTTCTGTGAGGGCTGAGAACTCTGCAGGGCTTGCTCTGTCCCTGCCCACCCCATGCACTGTCTGTCCAAGGCCAGAATGCAGATCCTGAAAGCAGGATCCCAGATTTGCAAGTGGCAAGACAGCAGCCATGAGTAGGGGTTGCTGGCATGGTCAGAATCCCAAATGGTTAGGATGTTTTGGGTCTAAAAATGTATTTGCCCAAACAGAGGGTGAGCAAAAATTGACTTAGCAGCTATAAGTGTGAAAAAGGCCTGTAAGTGCTGTTTGCCAGAAAAGCAAATGAGAGCCTATGGTGGGGCGTGGCTTCAGTTAAGGGGCGAACACAGTATTCATCTGCAGTACTGATGCTGCTCTGTTCTTAGGCACAGCCTGGCCACAGGTGCCAGCCAGGGAGGGACTGTCCCAAGAAGGACTGGGCATTTGTCATAGGAAAGGGGAAATGGGTTTGTTTTGCAATGCCCATTTCATTAGGGCACTTGCCATGCCCATCACATGTAGGACCAGTAGGTAGAAGTTTTAGAAAAAAACACCTCTTAGCTTGGCAGGAAGAACCGGCAAGCTGCCCCTTAGTCGTGTTAAAAGTATTCACACCACAGATCATGTTCTAGAGTCTAGAATCTTGCATAGGTGGGAAGTCAGACTTTAAAATTCTGTGATGTATAAAATTGTGTGATGTTTAAAATTGCAGCCCCCCCACCAGTGCAGACTTTGTTACTTCCATAGCATGCATACTATTTGCAAAGCAGTGAATTGTGCTAACGTTTGTTTGTCTTTTTTCTCTTTCAGAACGTCCCCACAATTGGTGTCATTGCTGTTGTCTTAGCCACTCATCTGTGTGATGAAGTCAGTTTGGCAGGCTTTGGATATGACCTCAGTCAACCCAAAACACCTTTGCATTACTTTGACAACCTCTGCATGGCTGCCATGAACTTTCAGACCATGCACAACGTGACCACGGAGACCAGGTTGCTCCTAAGGCTGGTCAAAGAGGGTGTGGTCAAGGACCTCAGCGGAGGCATCCATTGCGAGTTTTGAACACAGAAAACCTCACTTGAAAATGCACCTGACTCGGAGGGCTGTTTTTCATAGCCTTCCTGATGCATTTCATCTTGCAAATACTTTGAAGTGCGGCTGGTGTTTTTAACTTTTAATTTAAAAAACAAAAAACAGTTTAGCTCTTCTCACTCCCTCCCCCACCCCTTATTTATTTGAGGTCTGTTTTTGCACAATATTTTATAAATTAATTTTGGGAACTGAATTGGAAAGGCCTTTCAAAGAGAATTGTATGTAATGATGTTCTAATGTATTTTAAGAAAGTTATTTAATTTGTAAAAACTCCGCCCATGTCTCGTGCACACAGAATACCAGGTAATGAGGTGGAAGGAGAAGGGAGGTCAGCCATTGCAGGGAGCCCTGATGCCTGCTTCTTGCTCTTGTTACTGTGTGTGGGGGGCAAATACTGGAGGCACTTTCAGGATGATGGGTTCCATTGCTAAAGCCCTGGTTCTGGTTGGTCCGTGCTGCAGTGGGAGGCCTGGGCTGGTTGGACAAGTACATATTCCCTCTCTGTTGGCCTGCCTCTTGCCAGCAACCTGCAGGAATCAACCAGGGCAATCATCCCGAAGGGACATTTCCCATGTTCTCGCAGTACTGCAGATCTGCCCTGGGCTGCAGAAGCCATTATCTTCCCTGCAATTATGACAACTCATTAATGTTTTGGAGGTCTTAAGTACCCTTCTAAAGCACCTACGTGTCAATCTGAGGTGTTCCACTATCTATCTGAGGTGGCTTATGAAAATTAGGACAAAACCTCTGTCAGAACCATGGAAAAACAAAGCCCTTCCAAGAATAACCATGTTTTTTGAAACACTAAAATGCAATTATCCCAGTGTTCTAAATTGCCTATTTAAACAAACAAAAAAAAATTAAAGATTTTATTCATCATTTCTAGAGAGAAGGGCAGGGAGGGAGGAAGAAAGGGAGAGAGACATCAATGTGTGGTTGTCTTTCACCTGCCTCCAGCTAAGGACCTGGCTGGAGACCTGGCTTGCAACCTCGTTATGTGCCCTGACTGGGAATTGAACCAGCGACCTTTAGGTTCGCAGGCTAGCACCTATTCACTGAGCCACCAGCCAGGGCTTAAAAAAAAAATTTTTTTTTTAATGTTTGCCTGGCATTATGTACCAGTCAGTGTGCTGGTCGAAAGAAAAAGGAATAAAAGTTTTAGAGGACCTCTCACAGTATAGTTAATCTGAGTGCTTTTAAAAAATAATAAATCTATAAGTTTACTTGAAATGTCCTTTGTGGGTGCTGCCAGGTGAAGGCTCGCTGGGTGCCAGCAGTGGGGAACCAGGAACAAAGGCTGCTCGTCCTGCCAGGGGCTCCACCCCAGACGGCCACAAACTCTTCTGCAGGGATGTCGGGGGTTGGTGGCTTCTTCCCAGACAACAAGGTTGTTCCAACTTTTGTCTCTTAATTGCTCTCATCTTTGCTTTCAGAGATCTGCTGCATCTCTTCTCCCTCACCATTGCTGCTGCTGCTTCCTCTCCCTCAGTTCTTATTTCTCTTAACTGCTTCTGCAGCTCTGGTGAAACTGGATTCGCAACCTGTCCTGGGGTCTCCTGTACCTGCTGCTGCCTCGGCAGGTGTGGGTCAGGGAGCCAGGCCACAGCTACGTCCCATGAGAGCCCCTAGAGCATGCTCCAATTAACCAGCCTAACAAATATTTCTCTGGGTTTGTACCTTACAGTTTTCTATAGGTTTTGCGTTCTACTTTGTAAGATAGTCTTGATTTAAGAGAAAAGGCTTTTAAATTCTCTCTAGTTAAATGACTTAAGACTTGAAGATGGAGACTCAGGAAGATGGTCTACAGCTGTCCTGTGACCCAGGTATGGCCTGGCCTGTGCCACACAGCTCCAGTTCCTCATGCTTCCGGGGCTATTTAAAGCTCCTATATTAAATACATATATTTAATCCCAGTCTTGTAACTTCCCGAGACAACTTTCTCAGTGTCGTGAGCACCTCCTCAGTGGTTCATGTGGACTCAAGTCCTTGGCAAGGCTGCCAAGGAGTGTGTAGCTCAGTACCCAGCAAGTGTCAAACCTGGTCTGTCCCCACTCCTCTGCATCTGTGTCCTTTCTTTGCATACTTAGCATTGCTTTACCCATGACTCAATTTTTAGTTACTAGCAGGTATTAAGTGCCCTGAATAAATAAAAAGGCATATTTTTTTCAGACCTTTTATGGAGTCTCCCAGCCAATTGGGGCTGATCAGAGGCCATTCCGATAATGTTAGCACTTCAGCAGCTGTTTGTTGAAGTTGCTTCTTTGCTTCAGAGTTGCTCTACCCTTGCTTTTCTGGAAACAGGCGTCTAGGTGCTCCAGGGTGCCACAAGGTTGGTGTCTAGTAACTCAGGTTTCACCATCACTTAAACTTTCTGTAGCTTTGTGGGCATGCACATGGTCATCGTCATGGGTTTTGGGGCAACTTAGGAGGACTTACACATGTTAACATCTTCCTGAAACTCTGAGCCACAGAAAAGATCAGTGAACTTTTATGTATTTTTTGTTTTTTGGGTTTTTTTTTCCTATGGAAAGCATATTCTTTCTAGGAAACTAGGCTGGCCTTAGAAAAATGCTTTGGGACTGGGATGAGTACCTCCTGGTGACATGTCTTCTGTTTTTAGGCAAAAGTTAAATTGAGATCTGTACCACCTCATGTATTCTGCTGTCACCTTGCCTGCTTCACTGCTCCTTTTGTGTCCCACTGATTTCTTTTTCATGTCCCAAGAATACATTAATAAGACATTAGCAGAGTATTTCCACAGAATTAGAGGGGTCTCATCATTTGTTGGACCCATTAATTAAAATAAGTTGTCAAACCAGCATTTTGGGTTTTTTTAAAGGCTCAATTTTCTTTTCCTTTTTCTTCAAGGTTTTATTCATCATTTTCAGAGAGAAAGGCAGGAAGGGAGGAAGAAAGGGAGAGAAACATCAATGTATAGTTGCCTTTCACCTGCCTCCAGCTACAGACCTGGCTGGAGACCTGGCTTGCAACCTGGCCATGTGACCTGACTGGGAATCGAACCAGTGACCTTTGGGTTCGCAGGCCAGCGCCGATCCACTGAGTCACCAGCCAGGGCCCAAATCAGCTTTTTGACTGGGCTGATTGTATTGAACATCTTAGCCATCAACCATCAGACCATTCTGGTGATAGACAGGAGCTCAATTGTAAAAAAAGAGAGAAAAAAAAAGCATTGGTCACACCCAAGTCTCTCCAGGTTATTAAAGATTTCTAAAACCAAGGACCACTTTGTTTTAGCTACATTCTAACCCTAGCACTTAGGGACTTGATATCAAAGAGATAGTTGAATTTGCCTTCTTGTCCCAAAAGAAACATTCAGACAAGTGTTATAGAAAGATTAAGAAATGGTGACTTAGTCTCCAGCTTGACAGGTTTACAGCATCCAGGTGTGAGTTATTTTTTCATCTTTTCTTTGGGACACTTGAGCATCTCAATGGACAATTAAGTCCATTGAGAAAGAATAAAAAGAGCAGTGCCTGTGATTTAGCAGAATGCCCCTCAGAATAAAGTGAGCTTTTAGTATGCTTGAGCAGCAAGTAAGAACTGTGTGATGCCGGGTCCTTTTAGTCACACACGTGGTAACAAAACTTCCCTCAAAGGACCCTGTGTTTGCTGCCAGTGAGACCAATCCCTTCTTCAGACATTGCCCCTCCATGAGAGTGCCCAGATGACCACACAACTCAGCTCTCAGACCAGAACACAGACAACAGGGAAGCAGACCCAGCACATGGAACACCACTGAAAACAGGTCTCTGCCCTTTCCCTGGAGGTCAACACACTGTAGCCCAACCTCCTGAGTATTCTCCCCTTTCCCACTGCCCAAGGTCTTTTTAGACAGCATGGATTTGTGTTCTGAAAATACAGTATTCAAATATATTTCCCTACGGCCAACACTCAGTAAGACTGAAATAAATGGGAAGGAAAACTATTCATTAAACATGCATGCTCAAATTTATTGACTAGAAATTAATGTTCCCCAAAAGGAAATTACAGTCTCAGTAGCTAGACCTTCATTGTCGGACTGATTAGATTTGACTAATTTCCAATATTAAATTTCAACCAATTTAGCAAGAAGAAAAGCATCCACGTTGGTAGGCTGTGGTGCAATAGAGTAAATAGCCTGCTATAAAATTTAGTTCTAACTTTTTAAAGACAGATTTCCCAATAAGCTGTGTCCATAAAGCCTGTAGGAAGGAAGACAAGTTTATAAATTTCCTTCTGTCTGGAATTGCGTTGGTGGCAGGCCATCTGCCATCTCGGACTTGGCCATTGTAGCTGTTACAGCCTCTGCAGGTGGAAATGTAACAGCAAATTTTCAGAAAATGTAAGCATTAAAGAAGCTAACTATTCAGTAGATACCTCATAGCAATACTAACAACTGTATGGTAAAATTTTTTAACTTCAAAAAGAGCAATATGTTTCCACAGTATCCTCTGTTACCTGGCTTACAATTTTTGACCTATCAAAGAAAGTAACAAGAAAAATGGATGTTAAAAACAATGAGTTCATTTGAAATGTTGGTTAGATCCTTGATTTGAAAGAGCACTCTAAATTACACTGCTGGACAGTAATGCGAATGTGACAGATGAATAAGGACCAAGTGTGTACAATGAGGGATACAAGGTCTGCCTGAAAGTATCAAGCCAACGTCAATAAAAACAGTTGGCATGGCCGATCCTTTTGGGGCAGACCTCGTAATTAAGGGTGATGAAGAACAAGAGTCCAATGCAAAAGTGGTTACCCATCAGGCAAGCTCATTTGGGGTGGGAACAAACTGACCACCAGGCTGAAAGCAATGAGGATTTGAGAGTACATCTATGTTATAAACTCTAGTGACAGAATGTTATACTTTTACTCCATCAATAGAACCTGTAACGAGGCATTGCCTTGTAGGTATTATGTTTTTTATTTGATTTGATATCTTTAATTAAATTTAAAGATGGGCAGCTGATAGTCTGAGATTGAACATATCAGACAGCTCTTGGGTCTAGAAGCTAGGTGAAGTTATGCTATAGGAACAGAATACAGGTAAGTAAAGCAGTAAATGAACTCTTTTTATATGTAATTGTCCTAGTGATTTAAATGATATTTTAAAAGAATATGCCAGAAGTTGAATAGGCCTGTTTAATGGCTGTCTGCATTATCCATACATCTTGGAAAACTAATATATTGCTGAAGTACCCAAAATAGATGTGTTTCTTATCTTTTCAAAGGCCTGCTCTGTTGTGCTTTATAATAAGAAAGATATATTTGGTCTTCCTTCCTTGTCTGGCAAAGAGCTCCCAAATCCTTGGAATGTCCTAAGCAGTAAAAAGTGCCCATTGCTATGTTAATGATCACTTTTGGAACTCACCTAAGGATGGGAGCTGGTTGCCAATGGAGCCTGCCATGTGACTAGAGAGTTGGAACTTACAGTCCCATCCCCTGACCTCTAGGGAGGGGAGAGGGGTTGTAGGTTGAATCAGTTGCCAATGGCCAATGACTGTATCATGCCTGTGTAATGAAGCCCCCATAAAAACCCAAAAGGATGGGGTTCAGAGAGCTTGTGGGTTGGTGAGCATGTGGAGATACAGAAGAATGGTGTATGTGCAGAGGACATAGAAGAACCTCACCCTTTCCTCGTTCCTTACCCTATGCTCCCCTTCTATCTGGCTATTCCTGAGACACATCCTTTTACAATAAACCAGTGATCTAGTAGCATGTTTCTCTGAGTTCTGTAAGCCACTCTTCAAGTAGCAAATTAATTGAACCCAGGAGGGGATCTTGGGAACCCCTGATAGATAGTCCATCAGAAGCACAAGTGACAACCTGGATTTGTGACTGGCATCCTGAGTTGGAGGGAGTTGTTGGAACCTGCAACCTGTAGCCAATAGTCAGAAGTATAAGCCTAGGCTTGTAGCTGGCATCATATTGGGGTGGGGAGCAGTCTTGTAGGACTGAGCCTTCCTTCGGCCTGTGGAATCTGATGCTGTCTCCAGGTAGATAGTGTCAGAATTGAGTTGAATTCTCTGACACCCTGCTGATAGCTGAGCACAGCCTGTTGGGGGTGTGAGGAACCCGCCCCCATATACACACATACACATACACATTGAAATTGGGTGCTCAGAATACAAAGGACCTGCCAAGATATATCAAGATAGGTGTTGAGGTTTCAGATTATATCAGAATAGCTTCTGCATCAAAGGCTTTATGTTTGTACTCAAGGCAGACATATTGAGTTTATTATACGGAAGTTAGAAACCAAGATAATATACCACTATGGTATCTACATATTTATCATTTTGTGTGTTTGTATGCTATACACACTTGAAAACTATTTTTAAAAGATGGTAATGCTAAAGATCTGATCATTTTGAATTATGCGGCCTTGTCTTTAAAATAATAGTGGACAAAAGACCTGACAGGTTTTGTTCTGGAGCTGTTTTCCAGGGTAATGTTCAGTATGAAGAATGAGTGAGATTCAAAACATGCACACACAAGACACCAAACAACTTAGATTCTAGTCTAAACCGAGAGTCTTGTCCCAAAATGAAACTCAGAGTGGGACGTCACAGCAGTGGCCTTTCCCTCCCCTTCTTTTGCCTATGGGTCACCTGTGTCACTTTTCTCTACAAACCTGACTGAAGTGTGAAAGCACAGGTGCGCTGTGAGCCCAGAGGGCGAGCTGAGGGGAGGTCAGAGCCCTCTGTCCTGCCAACCTCTCCTACTCTCCAAGCATGGCCACCAGTCACATGAAGATTGTCAGGGAATGAGGAGCCATCTGGTGCAATGTCTTGCTTCACACACAAGCATTTTCTTTTAGGGTTCATGTACATTAGCTGGCACCTGGCATCTGAAAGGGTTGGACAGTCTCAGTCCTAATTACACCATCCAATCAGCAATTCAAGCATTCTGACTTTTACATTTGACAATATAACCCCCATACTCATGCCTTATATGTTGTACTTATCTCTAGTGACCTATTTTTGTTTTGTTTTTTTTTTAAGTTTTGATCTGGACACATTTGGAGTCACATTTAGGAGGGGTTCTCCTGACCACTTCCATCTCAGCCTGCAGCTACTTCAAAACTTCCAGTTTTCCCCAGGACAATCTTCATAAAGAGCTAGTCCTGATTATCTTCCCCTCTCCTTCCTCTCTCCCCATTCCCACCCCTACTTATGTCCTGAGAACTGGAACTCTGATTTAGCTTCCCTCCAGTTAGGAAAGAGTCCTCCCTCTTCAAGCACCAGCAGAAGGGGGCCAGACATTCAGGAGATTCCAGCCAGAGGCAAGGACCCCCACCTCCTGTCTGTCGGATGTCAGAGCCTCCCAAAGAAACAAAGGACTCCAATTTTTATTGCCCAATTTTCTTTTTTCTTTTTCTTTTTTTAAAGATTTTATTTCATTATTTCTAGAAAGAGGGGAAGGGAGAGAGGCAGAGAGGGAGAGAGACATCAATGTATGGTTGCCTTTCACCTGACTCCAGCCACAGATCTGACTGGAGACCTGGTTTGCAACCTTGTTATGTGCCCTGGCTGGGGAATCGAACCTGCAACCTTTGGGTTCACAGGCCGGCGCCCTACCCACTGTACTACCAGCCAGGGCCCAATTTTCAATACTCCTGAAAAAAAGAAGATTTTACATATCATTTAACATTGAAATATGAAATAGAAGAAAAGCTTATTTGGATCCTTTTCCATTTGTTTAGCCGTTTTGAAGTCTCTGAGTGTATGTAACCCCTGCTGACATGCACCGATACAACTTCAATGTAAAAGAGGGAAATATTTTGAAGTGTTGGTCCTATGAGCCAACAGCCCCACCAAGTATGGCATGTTGGGGTGCTTAGGTGCTTGCCCACCATCAGCTTCGTGGGTCCCTCCATGTTTATGTCATTGTCTGGCTCCCGGATCTATTGGTCTCAACCCTGGGGGAGCTCTGACTGGGTCAGAACAAAGGCCATGCTGAGACCCACATGCTCCTCAGGCACCCCCACATGTTCCAGAACTTGGAACTAAACTCGAACCCAATGATTGCTTTATTTTCAAACACACTGAAATATATCAGTCTTAGGGTGGGGCAATGAGATGGGCAGTGGGAGCCAACTCTGTGGCTCTGGCTAAGCATCCTGGCAAACATTCTGTTCTGAGCACCGTTTGTTCAAATGCTGCTGTGCTGCCCACAGTGCCAGGCAGATGCTCTTGGCTGTATCTCTCACCCAGCAGGGCTGCCCCAACGATGCCGCCCCAGGATGCCTGGTACCAGCTCCTCTCCTGCTCAGTGAGCATGGCCTCCTTAGTCCCCAGAGCCTCAGAGAGCCTCAGCTGGACCCTGATGGACAGGCTGCTACCCAAATGGACTTGTCCTACCACCCTGTCATTCAGTCTAGGGGAGGAAAGAAGTAAACATGACAGCAGTAGATGTTAGAATGAAGGGGGAGTGCAACAAGAAGAAAAGCTGTCTGAAAAGTCACCCTGAAACCAAAGTAGTGGTTAGAGGGGCAAGGGGCAGAGAGGGTAGGAGCGTCTGACAGAGGAGCAGATTTGCTGGGTGACACAGCTTGGTAAGTTTTATCAGACAAAACCCAAAAGGCAAGATGGCTCAGCGTGCGGCTTCTAGGGGGGCATAGCCTGGCAGGCTAGGCTGAGGGAAACATCAGGGGAAAGAGCATTTTGGAGGCAATGAGGGTCTTCATGCGGGGAGAGATCTGATCCAGCTTGTACAGAAAAGCATCACTCTGGCTGCAGATAGAAAGAGAACGGGGTGTGTGATGAGCGGGGAATAGGAAACAGGATGTGTAAAGCAGGAAAGGTGACTCATTATGGGCAAGACAGAGATGTGGGTAGTGCTGAAGCTTCCTGTGTGGTGGGCCTCATGACCCCCCAGGCTCCCTTGAATAGCCTTCCAGCCATTTTTCTAGATTGTCTCTGGGAAGTGACTGGAGAGAGAACCTGGGACAGGAACCAAGAGGCAAGGAGGTAGGTCCACCTCTGCTGTGGTGCCCACATATGAGCTGAGGCCAGTCTCAGCCCCCTCTGGGAGTGTCACCTATTAAACAGGACATTTGCAAGGCCCAGCATACATTCATTTCTCTTTAACCAAAAAACTTTACCAACGCTACTGGAGTGGCTGTTAACATGGGCCACAGTGCCACCTAGTGCCTGTGAGGGATGTGCTCCCAGTGCCCTGCAGCCTCAGTTCCTCAGGCTCAGGTCCTCCTAGGCTGCTGGGCACTTCCCTCCAATGTATGGTTGCCTTTCACCTGCCTCCAGCTATGGACCTGGCTGGAGACCTGGCTTGTAACCTGGTTATGTGCCCTGGCTGGGAATCGAACCAGCGACCTTTGGGTTCACAGGCCGGCACCTTACCCACTGTGCCACAAGCCAGGGCCATTTTCTTTCTCCCCTGCTTGCTATAATCTCTTCCTGAGAGATCAGCCACTCCAATGGGTGAAACTACCCTTTGTTATTGACCTTTTTATTCTCACACCCAAGCCTGTAGTGAAGCCCCAGCCCACCATGCCACCTTCTTCATCCCCTGCTAGCCACTAACCTAGACTTCAAACAGGCAGGAAATGCTGGGCTTCACATGGGGCTGACACAGCGTTTCCACTGAATAGCGCATGTTCTGATAGGCGCCAGCTCACAGGCCCCATGACTCAGTCCTGGCAGGTCAGGTGGATTCTCCTTCTGTGAAGTCTCTTACATCCAACTTTGTCTCTTGTTACGTGGATGGTTTGGAAGAGGGAAGCTCTGAAAGCATGGAGCTCTCACAGACCCTGCAGGACCCAGCTCTGCCTTGACCTTTGATGACCTGTTGATCCCTGACCACACACAGCCCTCAGTTTCTTAGCCTATCATCAGAAACACTAAGGTTTTTTCCTTGTGGTTAAAATAATACATAATACTGGAGATAAACTTAAACATACATTCTCACAGAAAGACAAAAATAACAAAATGAAAATTACCCACATTCCCCTCCAGAGGTACCCATGATTAAAAATTTGATATATTCTCTGAGGGTATTTTTCTATGCATGTGCATACATACAATTTAGACAGAATAATTACATATAGATTAGATTTTACAAATGGAATCTGTAAAATAGGGGCCATACTTCTCTGATATACCTCCCACCTTCAATATACTCTTATGTGTTCATTCATAGAGCTCTACCTAATCATTTTTATGGCTATGTTTGAAACCACCATTATTAAAACCAATCCCCTAAGAAAAGGCAATTAGATTGCAATAATTTTTAATACATATATTTTAATTCTTGTAGATCATTTTCTTAAGATAAATTTCTTGTAATACAATTGTTAGGTTAAAGGAACAATTTTAAAACAAATCTTGGTATATATTATCAAATTGCCCTCCCAAATGATCATTGTAATTAATACTCCCCTCAATCATACATGGCCTTGACAATGCTGTTATTATTGCTTCTCTTTTTCAATGATTTGATAACAGAAAAATGATATATTCTTTTGAGTTACATATACTTGACTCAAATATTTTTGAGAGACTCAATATTTTCCTTTTTTAATTAACCACTTTTATTTCTTCTAAAGTAAACTGCCTATTGCACTTTACCCAATTTTTTGTGGGATGTTTATTTTTTTTCCTAATCATTTTATAAGAACGTTTTAGATATTAGAAAATTATTTGGGCCCTGGCTGGTGGCTCAGTGGATTGGCGCCAGCCTGTGAACCCTGTCAATCCCCAGTCAGGGCACATAACCAGGTTGCAAGCCAGGTCTCCAGCCAGGTCCGTAGCTGCAGGCAGGTGAAAGGCAACCATACATTGATGCTTCTCTCCCTTTCTCCCTCCCTCCCTACCCTTCTTTTAAAAATAATGAATAAAATCTTCTTTATATATAAATTAATAAATGATTTGGTTCCACTTTCAAGATGGAGGAAGCATGAGGAGCTTCATTACCCCTCCCCAGTAAAACAAGCAAAACTGATGAAAACTAATAAAGGCTTTCAAATGTCTGTAAATTGGCCTAAGGCAGCAATTTTCAACCAGTGTGCACAAGAATTTTTAAAATGTGCACTACCTGACTATTTAGTTAGGGACACTGACCTCTTTTCCCTTACAGTATCAAATTTTAAAAATGACAACAGCCAACACAATAGCCATCCAGTGTGAATTAATCAAAATTATACCTATTTTTTGTCATATCAGCAAAAAAAAAAAATGTTTTTTGCTGTGCTACAGAATTTAAGTAATTAGTTTATGTGTTCTATGAGATGAAAAAGGTTGAAAATCGCTGTCCTAAGGGCATACAGCAAATGAAGAAACATTCATCCAAGAAAATCTACTAAAATTTGGTAAAGACAGTAAAATAATCTCTCCCTCTCACCTGCCCTCAATCATCTCAGTTTGAAGAAAGCTCCATCAGGGTGAGCACAGCCAAGACAGGTTTCTTCACACACACACCCCAACTGATCAAGAGTTACTGCAGCTCACAAGCAGAGACAGGCTACCAGCATTTCTCAGCCCTTCCAACTCCAAGTTGAACAGGTAACTGCCACCACGAGGTGGGGATTCCTTTCCTCCACTCAACCCCTGCCCCCAGTGTGGAGGCCATGCCCCAGGTGAAGAATACTGGGGCTTCAGTTGCTTTCATATGGCATGCTGACAGATTGAAGAGAGAAATCAGCATTTCAACACTAATTCCTGGAGACTTTAATACCCACTTTCAGTCTTGGATAAGAAACTGGGCAGAAGGTTGTCAAAGAAAGAAAACTTGAACAACACTCTACAGAAGCTTGGCCTGACAGGTATCTATAAAACACTCCACCCAACAACAGCAGGATACACATTCTTCTCAAGCCCACATGGAATATTCTCCAAGATAAAACATATACTGGGTTGTAAAACAAACCTTAAACTTAAAAGGATTGAAATGATCAAAAGAATGTTCTCCAGTCACAATGGAATGAAAGTAGAAATTGGTAAAAGAAAGAAATCAAGAAACTTCACAATGATGAGGAAATTAAATAACACTATTGAGTAGCCAAAGAGTCAAAGAAAAAATTATAAGGAAAATTAGGAAATGCTTTAATATTAATGAAAATGAAGACATATTATACCAAAACTTAGGGATACAGTTAAAGCAGTGTCTAAAAATGTATAGCTATAAATGCCCTCATTAAAACAGATCCCAAATCAGCAACCTAAACCCAAAAGCAAGCAGAAAGAAGGAAATTATAAGGATGAGAGTAGAAATTAATAACATAGAGAATAGAAAAATAATACAACTAACAAAACCAAATGTTGTTTCTTTGAAACCCAAAACACTATGTTCAGAGCAGCGCTATTTACTGCAGCCAAGATTTGGAAGCAGCCCAAGTGCTCATCAGTAGATTGGTGAATAAAAAAGCAGTGGTACATTTACACAATAAAATACTAATTGGCTGTAAAAACAAAGTAAATCTTACCCTTTGCAATGGCATGGATGGACCTAGAGAGCATTATGCTAAGTGAAACAAGCCAGTCAAGTTAGAGCAAGACAAATATTATATGATTTCATTTACATGTGGAATCAAATGAACAGAATAAACTAACAACATAGAAACAGCTTCATGAATCGAGAACAGAATGGCAGCTGTCAGAGGGGAAGCGTTGGGGTGGGTGAAAAAAAGTGAAGAGATTAAGGAAAAAAACACCCTCATAGACACAGACAACAGCATGGTGCTCACCCAACAGGAAGCGGGTAGGGGTATTACCATAAATGGTGATAGGAGACTTGACTTGAGGTGGTGAACACACAATACCACATGCAGTTATAGAATTATACATCTGAAACTTATATAATTTTATTAGCTAATGTCACCCCAGTAAATTCAAGTTAAAAATAACATTTTTTTAAAAAGATCAATAAAACTAACAAGGCTTTAGCTACATTGATCAAGAAGAAAGAATACTGAAATTACTAAAGTCGAATATAAAAGAGGGAACATTATTACTGACTGACCTTACAGAAATAAAAATAATCATAAGGGAATATTGTAAACAACTATATGTCAATAAATCAAATAATGATAAAATTAAAAGACACCCAGAACAACATAAACTATTGAAACTATCTCAAGAAAAATTAAAAATCTGAATAGACCTATAACAAGTAAAGAGATTAAGTTAGCAATTATAGACTTCCCACAAAGAACAGCCCAGAGCCAGATGGTTTCACTGGTGAATTCTTTAAAGAATTAATACATACCACAAACGTTTCAAGACAGAAGAGAACACTCCCTAACTCATTCTATTAGCCAGTATTACCCCGATACCAAAACTACAAAAAAAACATACCAAAACAAAAAAAAATCTCATGTGTATAGATGCAAAAATCATCAGCAAAATACTAGCAAATTGAACCCAGCAATACCAAAAGCAAGCAAGCAAGCAGAAAGATAGAAAGAAAGAAAGAAAGAAAGAAAGAGAAAGAAAGAAAGGAGGGAAGGAAAAAAGGAAGGAAAGAAGGAAGGAAGGAAGGAAGGAAGGAAGGAAGGAAGGAAGGAAGGAAGGAAGGAAGGAAGGAAGGAAGGAAGGGAGGGAAGAAAAAGAATTGTACACCATGACCAGGGGTTTATCCCAGGAACACAAGGTTGCTTTAACATCCAAAAACCAATTTTTGTAATACACTATGTCAATAGAATACACTATGATCATCATAATAAATTAAAATTTATATATTTGTTATTTATATAGGTATATGACAAGATTCAACATCCTTTAATGGTTAAGAACACTCAGCAAAATAGGAATAGAAGAAAATGTCCCCAACCTGATAAAGGGTATCTATGAAAAGGTGATAGCATCCTGGCTGGTGTGGCTCAGAGGCTTGGCACCAGCCTATGAACCCAAAGGTCATTGGTTTGATCCCCAGTCAGGGCACATAACCAGGTTGCAAGCCAAGTCTCCAGCCAGGTCAGTAGCGGGAGGCAGGCGAAAGGTAACCATACATTGATGTTCCTCTGCCTTTCTTCCTCCCTCCCTGCCCTTCTCTCTGAAAATAATGAATTTAAAAAAATTTTTAAAGGTCACAGCTAATGGTTTTTCACTTAATGGTGAAAAACTAAATGATCTTCTACAAAGATTGAGAACAAAATAAGATGTCTTTCACAATTTCTATGCAAGATTATACAGAAGATTCTATCCAGAGCAACTAAATAAGGAAATGAACTAAAAGCCATCCAGATTTGAAAGGAACAAGTACAACAGTGTCTATTTGCATATGATATGGTCTTTTTTTTAATCTTTGCTTAATCCTCTCACCTTTTTCACCCAGTCCCCAAATCCCCTCCTCTCTGACAGCTGTCTGTCTGTTCTCAGTTCTTATGAGTCTGTTTCTATTTTGTTTGTTAATTTATTTTGTCCATTAGAGTCTACATATAAATGAAATCATATGGTACTTGTCCTTCTCTGACTGGCTTGTTTCAGTTAGAATAATGCTCTCCTGGTACATCTATGCTGTTACAAAGGGTAAATATTTTTTCTTTTTATGGCTCAGTAGTATTCCATTGTGTAAGTCCCAGAGTTGTTTTTATCCACTTATCTACTGAAGGAAACTTGGGCTGCTTTCAGATCTTGGCTACTATAAATAACACTTCACCCTGGCTGGTAGCACAGCGGATAAGGTGCCAGCCTGTGAACCCAAAGGTCTCAGGTTCGATTCCCCAGCCAGGGCACATAAGCAGATTGCAAGCCGGGTCTCCAGTCAGGTCTGTGGCTGGAGGCAGGTGAAACGCAACCATACACTGATATCTCTCTCCCTCTCTGTCTCTCCCCCTTCCCCTCTTTCTAAAAAATAATGAAATAAAATATTTAAAAAAAAAAATGCTTCAGTGAACATAAGGATGCATATATTCTTTCAAATTAGTGTTTTAAGCTTCTTCAGATATATTCCCAAAAGTGGGACCACTAGATCTTAATGCAGTTTCATTTTTAATTTTTTGAGGAAGCCCCATACTGTTTTCCACAGTGGCTGTACCAGTCTGGATTCCCACCAACAGTGCATGAGGGTTTCCTTTTATACACAACCTCACCAGCACTTTTTTGTTGTTGATTTATTGATGATAGCCATCCTGACAGGTGTGAGGTGATAGCTCTTCATGGTTTTTATTTGTGGTCTCTGATGATTAGTGGTATGGAGCATCTCTTCACGTCTACTGTCCATGTGTACATCTGCTTTGGAGAAGTGTCTATTCAGGTCCTTTGTCCATTTCTTAATTGGAGTGAGTATGTGTGTGTGTGTGTGTGTGTGTGTGTGTTGAGCTTCATAAGTTGTTTATAAATTTTGGATATCAACCCCTTCTGAGATGTATCATTGGCAGACATGTTCTCCCATTCAACAGGTTGTCTTTTCATTTTGCTGATGGTCTCCTTTTTTGTGCAAAAACTTTTTAGATTGATGTAATACCATTTGTTTATTCATTTATTTTTGTTTCTCTTGCTCAAGGAGATATATCAGAAAAGAAAATATTGCTATGAGAAATGTCTGAGACTTTACTGCTTATGTTTTCTTCTAGGATTTTTATGGTTTTGA
This sequence comes from Noctilio leporinus, assembly GCA_004026585.1. Lineage (NCBI taxonomy): Eukaryota > Metazoa > Chordata > Mammalia > Chiroptera > Noctilionidae > Noctilio > Noctilio leporinus. Next base: position 27,456 of record PVIW01012742.1, read on the forward strand.
TTCTAACATTTAAGTCTATAGTCCATTTTTTAGTTTATTCTTGTGTATGTTATAAGAAGGTGGTTTAGTTTCTTTCTTTCATTCTTTTTAAAATTTTTGCAAATATCTATCCAATTTTCCCAATCCATTTATTGAATAAACTATCTTTAATCCATTGTATGAATTTGCCTCCTTTGTCAAATTGACCATAAAGGTGTGAATTTATTTCTGGGCTCTCTGTTCTGTTCCATTGATTTACATGTGTGTTTTTTTATGCCAGTACCAGGCTGTTTTGATTACTATGGCCTTATAGTATAGCTTGATATCAGGTGGCATGATTCCTCCAGCTTTGTTTTTCTTTCTCAAGATTGCTGTGGCTATTCAAAGTTTCTTGTGGTTTCATACCAATTTTTGGAATATTTGTTCTAGTTCTGTGAAATACTTCATTATTATCTTGATAAGCATTGCACTGAATCTATAGATTGCTTTGGGTACTACCCAAACACTTTAATGATGTCAATTCAAAGAAGCATGAACACAGTACATGCTTCCACTTATTTGTATCTTCTTCAATCTCTGTTTTCAGTGACCTACAATTTTTTGAGTACAGGTTTTTTACATTGTTGGTTAAATTGGTGCAATTATGAATGGGGTTGTTTTCTTAGTTTCCCTTTTTGATAGTTCATTATCAGTGTATAAAAATGCAACTGATTTCTGGATATTTATTTTGTAACTTGCCACTTTACTGAATGCATTTATCAATTCTACTAGTTTTTTTATGGAATCTTAAGGGTTCCTTATATCCAGTATAATGTCATCTACAAATAATGACAGTTTTATTTCTTCCTTTCCGATTTGGGTGCCTTTTATATCTTCTCCTTGTCTGATTGCTGTGGCTAGGACTTTCAGTACTATGTTGAATAAGAGAGGTGAAAGCAGACATCCCGTTGTCTTGTTCACAATCTTAAGGGAAACACTTTTAGTTTTTGCCCATTGAGTATAATGTTGGCTGTAGGCATGTCATAAATGGATGCTGGATGTTACCAAATGCTTTTTTCTGCATCTACTGATATTATCATATGATTTTTTAAATTTTATTTTATTGTTATTGTATTATCATGTGATTTTTATCCTATTTTGTTTATGTGATGTATCATGTTTATTGAGGATATTATACCAACCTTGCATTCCTGGAATAAAGAAATCCCACTTGGTCATGATGTATGATCTTTTTAATGTATTGCTCTGTCTGGTTTACTAATATTTTATTGATTTAACATCTATGCTCATCAGGGATATAAACCTATAATTTTCTTCATAATGTCTTTATCTGGTTTTGGAATTAGGAATAATGCTAGCCTCATAAAATGAGCTTGGAAGTCTTCCTTCCTTTTGAAATTTTTTGGAATTTTTTGGAAGTTTGAAGAGGATAAGTTTTCTTTTAATTTTTGGTGAAATTTACCTGTGAAACCATTCGACCCAGGAATTCTGTTTTGGAGAAGTTTTGTGGGTTTTGTTTGTTTGTTTGTTTGTTTGTTTTAATTTTATTGTTGTTCTATTACATCCATCCCCTTTTTGCTCCCCTCTGTCCCCCTCCCCACCCACCCATTCCCCCCAAAGTCAATCCCCCCTGTTGTCCATGTCCATGGTTCCTTTATACTAGGTTCTTGTCTAAACTGCTCCCCTTTCTTGCCTCTGCCTCCCCCCTCCCCCCATCCCCTTTCCCCCTGACCACTGAAGGCCTTTTCATTGTATTCATATATTTGGTTCTGTTTTGCTTGTTGTTAGTTTTGCTCATTATTGTCCCGTAATGGGTGAGATCATATGATATTTATCCTTCACTGACTGGCTTATTTCACTAAGCATAACACTCTCCAGTTCCATCCATGTTGTTGCAAAGGGTACCAGTTCCTTCTTTCTTTCTGCTATATAGAATTCCATTGTGTAAATGAACCAAAGTTTTTTGATCCAATCATCCACTGATGGGCACTTAGGCTGTTTCCAGCACTTGGCTATTGTAAATAGTGCCGCTATGAACATAGGTGTACATAGGTTCTTCTCAATTGGTGTTTCAGGATTCTTTGGGTATAGTCCAAGTAGTGGAATTGCTGGATCAAAACGCAGTTCCAGTTTTAGTTTTTTAAGGAAACCCCATACTGTTTTCCACAATGGCTGCACCAGCCTACATTCCCACCAACAGTGTACGAGGGTTCCCTTTGCCATGCATCCTTGCCAACACTTGCTGTTTGTTGATTTGCTGATGATTGCCATTCTGACAGGTGTGGGGTGGTACCTTATTGTGTTTTTAATTTGCATCTCTCTGATGACTAGTGATGTTGAGCATTCTTTCACATGCCTCTGGGCCCTTTGTATATCTTCCTCAGTGAGTTGTCTGTTCAGGTCCTTTGCCCATTTTTTAATTGGGCTGTCTGTCTCCCTGGTGTTGAGTCGCATTAGTTCTTTATATATTTTGGAGATCAGAACCTTGTCTAAGGTATCATTGGCAATTATGTTTTCCCATACAGTTGGTTCCCTTTGAATTTTGCTGATATTTTCTTGAGCTGAACAGAAACTTTTCAATTTGATGTAGTCCCATTTGTTGATTCGTTCTTTGATTTCCTTTGCCCTTGGTGAAGTATCAGTAAACATATTTTTGTGTAGGATATCCAAAAGTTTACTGCCTATATTTTTCTCCAGGACCTTTATGGTGGCACTGCTTATGTTTAAATCCTTTATCCATCTTGAGTTTATTTTGGTGTATGGTGTAAGTTGGTGGACTAGTTTAATCTTTTTGCATGTTGCTGTCTAGTTCTCCCAACACCATTTGTTGAAGAGACTGTTTTTACTCCATTGGATGTTCCTTCCCCCTTTGTCAAATATGAGTTGACCATAGAGTCCTGGGTTAATTTCTGGGCTCTCTATTCTGTTCCATTGATCTATATGTCTATTCTTAGGCCAGTACCAGGCTGTTTTGATGACAGTAGCCTTGTAGTATTGTTTGAAGTCCGGGATTGTGATTCCTCCTACTTTGTTCTTCTTTCTGAAGATTGTGGTGGCTATTCGTGGACGTTTTTGGCTCCATATACATTTTTGAAGTATTTTTTCTATTTCTGTGAAGTCTGTCATTGGTATTTTAATTGGGATTGCATTGAATATGTAGATTG
>PVIW01012743.1:0-30602 GCA_004026585.1 Noctilio leporinus
CATCCATCCCCTTTCTGCTCCCCTCTGTCCCCCTCCCCACCCACCCATTCCCCCCAAAGTCAATCCCACCTGTTGTCCATGTCCATGGTTCCTTTATACTAGGTTCTTGTCTAAGCTGCTCCCCTTCTTTGCCTCTGCCTCCCCCCTCCCCCCAACCCCGTTCCCCCTGACCACTGAAGGCCTATTCCTTGTATTCATATACTTGGTTCTGTGAGAACTCATTTCTAAGCCTCTCAGCATCCTACCTGGCCACCGGGCGGGCGCAGTGGGGATGAGCCCTCCCCCACCTTTTCTCAGATTTCCTTCACCTTCTCCCCTTGGAAAGGGAGCCTCCAACCAACCCCCTCCTCTCCCATGGAGGTCTGCTCCGTAAATTCGAAGCAGGTTTCTGCCGCATTTTCAGCCCTGTCTGCTTTCCACAAATTTCACCTGGCTAAAAATAGTCATGCGCTTAATCCCTTGATTAAAGTCTTCAGCCTCGTGGGGGGAGGTCTAGGCGCCGATGCCGGGCAGCCCTCCCTCCCTCCGCTTGACAGCCCCGTCGGGTGCCATCGGGGTGCCGGGCTTCTGGAGCTCCCATCCTTGGGGCTCGGTCGGTGTCCAGCCGGGTTTAATCGCAGCCCTGCTTGGAGAGGGTCCGCGTGCACTCTGGACGCAGGAGGCACGTGGAGGTGGGCAGTGGCCCCGGAGAATTCACCCACCACCTGCTGGTTTCAAGGAGACCCTGTGACTTGCACTTTCCACTGTGACGGGTCACTAAGAACTCGCCACCTCTTCCTGCCTTCCTCCAATGTACTGATGGCATCTACTTCCAGGCTTGTGACCGTGGCCGCCTTGCCCAGCCTCCCTGGTGACAGTTTGTAGAGTTGCACCCCTACGTGGTGGCAAGGGTGTCCCCTGAGGGGGCGAGGAAAGCCTGCCAGGGAAGAGGAGGAGGGTGGGGGGCATGCTGTGGGTGCAAAGGCTTTAAGTCCTGAAGGGGGTAACCTCTGTGGGCCCCCTGGGCTCCTCTGCCCATCCCTATGGCCGTGCCACTCAGGGTCCCTGTTGGCCAATCAGCGACCTCAGGAACTCATCATTCTGTCACTCTGCCTTCATGTATGTGCTCGTGTGTGCATACACACCGAGTTTTCTGGAACTATCACTAATGGCTGGGGACTAGGCAGCTGGAAAAGATGAGTGTGAAGAGGGCTCGATTTCTGCTTAAGCATTTTTAGCTTTGTGCCATGTGCGTCTATTTTTATAGACATACGCACGTTTGTAAAATAAATGAATAAAGTCCCCGGGAAAATGAAGCGCAGCTGAGAAATATCATGTCCTTTCCCAGGCAATTTGCAAAATTGTTATTAATCCCAGGTCCTTGAGCCATCGAGGCATTGTGTCAGCATGTTAGCATCCTTTAAGCATTTTATAAAGGAAAATGCACAGGCTCTCCTGTCCAAAGGCTTTGCTCGAAGGCCTCGGGTTCTGCACTTGACCCGTGGCACTTTGTTCAGTATCTCTTTATCCACGGAACCCAAAGCTCTTATGGTTGCCCCAATCCTGCAGGTGAGAACTCCGAGGCCCAGGGAGGTTAACCGAGGGTGGGGTATGCTCGTGTTCTTCCTGCCCCTTTTCTTTCCCTGCCCTCAGTCCCCTCCAGAGCAAGACAGAGGTTCACAAAGATCGTTTGCTGGTAAGAAACTGAGATGTGGGGGAAATGCCCTAAGGGGAAACTGAGGCACGATTGGGTCTTGGACTCGGGCTTCTGACACCCCAGGCTGGGCCTGTGTTCCTTAGTGTTGCCGCCCCTAGCAGGCTCGGGAGGCCTTCAAAGGACCGACATGGTGGGCTGGGAGGCCGGTGGCCCCAGAGTCAGGAGGTCATCACCCTGCCCTGCCCTGCCCTCAGTTTGTCACACCGACCAAGGGGCCCGGGGGGTAAGGGGCTTTATGGCTGAGGGGATTTATGGCAGAAACAACAGTTTGTTCTCGGAGTTGCACTGGTCTGAACCACCCAGGGAGCCGTTTTACACGCACCCCTGCAGCCCCCAAATGGGGTTTCCAGCTGGAGCTCTGGGGCCCTCCCCTGGGCGGGGGCCCGAGATGACCCCGTGTGTGCCTGAGCCCGATGGGCTCCGTCTGCCCCTGTGAACCCTCCATGAACCCCAGAGAAAGAAGGAGTAGCTTGGAGGGCCCCCTGGTAGGGACGAAATTCCTCCCAGGGGCTCAGAGCGAAGGGAAGTCAGGACTCCAGCGAGGGGAGCAACAGGTCTTCTGGGGTCCTCTTGCTGCCAGAGAAGCCCGTTTATGGCCTCAGGGACTCTCCGTGCAAATCAGGTTGCCGCCTACCCTCTCCTTCGGACTCAGGCCTCTCCCTCGGTTCTCTGTTCCTCCAGCGGCTTCAGCGGCTCCTAGCTCTCCATCTGCTAAATGCACCCCAGAGGCTCCCCAGGGACTGCCAGCCCAGCGTGACCCAACCATGCTGCCCTTGTCTTCCCTCCTCCCTGTCTCCTTGCTCTCAGCAGTGATGTCTCCACTCACCTGGGGTCCTTTTTCGGTCACCAGATTCGGCCAAAGCTGCTTTAAAAATATGTCCCAATATGCAGGCCTCAGACTGCCGTCGGCCTCAGGGGACCTCAGCACTTTGGTGGGAGGAGGCCCACCCATGCTGTGGAGGGTGACCTGCTTCACTCAAAGTCCACGGAGGGGAATGTGAATCTCATCTAAACAATCCCTGCCAGGAACATCCACGCTGGTGTTTGACCTAATACCTGGGTACGCAGGCTTAGCCTGCTCAACACCTGAAACCGGCCGTCGCGGTACATGTGCGTTTTTGCACACGTGGAATGTGAGCGACTGGATGGCTGAACAAATCAATGAGCAGTGAGTGAATGAATGGCCGTGGGGATGGCATGATGGGTAGATGCGGCTGGTTGTATGTTTGGGTGGGAGAATGAATGAATGGGTAGATGGACAGGTAGACAAATCATGGAATGATTTTTTTTTTTTTTTAACAAGCAGGTAGGATGGAGATAAGTAAGTGGCAGGACATCTGGGTAAGTGGTGGTAGGTTGGGTGGTAACCTTGTGGGTCAGCGGACCAGTAGATGTTCGACTGGTTGGTTGGGATGTTGTTTGGTGGGATTGTATATACGAGGTCTGTCCAGAAAACATCCAGCTGTTGTTAATATAGTGAGAACAGTTGGTGCGACATGGATGTAGTCTGACAGCCAGGGAGCGTGGGCTGGAATGTGCATGTGTGAACACTGGGGACTTCACTATACTAGTGGGCGGGGGCGGTAGACACCATTGACTGAGCGTGTGTATTGTGCAGCCTTTGCATTCAGGATGATCGAGCGAGTAGAGCAACGAATCCGCATCTAATTTTGCATGAGGCTCGAGCATCCCTCCAGCAACTATTTGGATGATTCAGAGGGCTGCAGCTACGGGCAGCTGGCGGTTGGCAGCTTCCTCACGACAGCACGCTCCCTCTGCTTCACGTGTTGCGCAGAGCTTTTTGGTGCGACATCAGATCACCCAGGTGGCTCCCTTTTGACTTCTGGCTTTTCCCAGAACTAAAATCACCTTTGAAAGGGGAAAGATTTCAGATCATTGATGAGATTCAGGAAAATATGATGGGGCAGCCGATGGTGACTGGGAGAACTGGGTGAGGTCCCAAGGTGCCTACTTTGAAAGGGACTGAGGAGTCATTGTCCTATGTACAATATTTTTTTTTTAATTTAAAGATTTTATATATTATTTTTTAGAGAGAAGGGAAGGGAGAGAGACAGAGAAGGAGAGAAACATCTATGTATGGTTGCCTTTCAACTGCCTCCAGCTACGGACCTGGCTGGAGACCTGGCTTGCAACCTGGTTATGTGCCCTGGCTGGGGATCAAACCAGCGACCTTTGGGTTCGCAGACCAGTGCCTTATCCATTGTGCCACCAATCAGGGATAAGAAGGGTGGGTAAATGAGTGAGTGGGTGTGTGAGTAGATGTATTGGCAGTGGATTTCATTGGGAAAATAGTTGGGAACATGCCAAAGACAGCAAGGCTTGTATTACAAAGGAAAGAGTGCAAAGAAAGGAACATATCATGTACCATTTCTGTGATTCAGACAAGCTTCTCCACATCTCTGAGCCTCTACCTCTTCACCTGGAAGAAAGGGAAATAAAATCCTATCTTCTGGGCAGGGTGCGGTAGGCCCAAGAGAGATGCGTGTGCTCACACCTGGCACAGAAGCCTGAATATTGTGAAGTTCTCAAAAACATCAATTTTCCTGCATTCTTCTGCCTCTCCCCCTCCTCCTTCCTGACACATGGGTGGTAGGTTATGATTTACACAGCAAATTCATACTGAGGGGTCCCCCTGGAATCCTCACCCCAGATTCAATGTAAACATGTTGCTGATATGGCCGATTCGGCCCCCTGAGCTCCCCAGTCAGGCTTAGAATAGCCTCTCCCCTACCCCATCAGCCCAAAGCGGCCTCCATGGACTGTGCCCCTTGCAGGGGTGGTTTCTTCATCCTCCAAGGACCAGAGACAACATCTGGGCTTGGCTACCCCTTCTCTTGGGACGCACAAAGGATGCGAAACACATTCTGGTCCCCGTGGCAGTGGGCGCCCTTCCACCTGGAGAAAAGAGAGACACGCATGAGGTCCCATGGACATGTGTGGGTCCCAAAGGGGCCGGGGGTCGGGGGAAGCTTGGGTGCAGCTCAGCAATCTGACAAACCTGGGTTCACATCCTGGCTCTGTCATTCAGGGGCTGGATGATTTGGCGGGGGGGTGTCACCTTCTGTTCTGGGACACAGTGTCCTCATCTGTAAAATGGGAATAACATTGCCCACCCTCATAAGGCCCTTGTGAGAAAAAAATTGAAGTAATTATAGACCAAGTGCCTAGAACACAGTAGAGCACTAAATAAACACCTGTTTCTTCCCTCTTTGGAAAAGGACTGGCTGGAGAAGAAAGACCTAAGGTGTGTCGGTTTTGGTCGCACCCACGTGTTTGGAGCCGGTGTGGTGGACGGTCGGTGGAGGAAGCATGGTGAGTGTGTGGACTCATCCACTCATTTTCTCATTCACCGATGCCTCTTAACACTCAGTGTAACAGGTGCAATTTATGTGCTATGAACTGTATCAACTTCAAGTGGACAATTCGATGCCTTCCAGCCGGGTTGTGTGCACCTGTGCCCAGCGCCCTTCCATCACCCACTAGAGAGGACGGTGCCCTCCGAACCCGCCTCTGTCCCCATCCTGTCCCCAGGCAGCCACAGCGGGCTAGTGTGCTTTTGCCAGAATTTCCTCTTCTCAGTTGGAATCAAATCGAGTGCGCTCTTTTGTATCTGACTCCTTTTCCTCTGGTTAATGCCTTGGAGGGGTTCATCCGTGCTATTGAGAATACGGGTCATCCATTCCTTTCAACTGATGACTTCTATTCCATGATGTAGCATTTTTTTTATTAGTGTATTCCCTGCAGAGGGAGGCCGCCCAAGGGGAGTGGGTGAGGCAGAAAGCATGCCCCGGAGGTGAGCCCAGGTCCCCTCCTTGGTCCTTGGGTTTCGGGACAGCCCCTCCCCTTGCCCATTCCCTGCAGACCTCAGGGCCTGGATGGCCAGGACCAGAGCTACCAGGGGCTTCCCTGCCTTAGGAAGCTGTTTGGGTCGGGGGTGGGCGAGGAGTCTGACAGATGTGCGTGTGAATCTGGTTCAGTGACAGTATTTGAGGGAAGACAATGCTGATCCACTGGTCCCGGTTTGCCTGGGACTATCCCAAGTTTAGCACTGAAACCCACCACTCCTAGGCCAACCAGGTGGGCGGGTCAGCTTAGAAATAAACAGTGGACATGCCTGAAACTCAAGGGCAGTGGCTGCGTTGCCCACCCTGTGAGAAGTGGTGGAGTGGAGTGGACAACAGCATACATAGACCACATTCCTGACCAACTTCAGCACTTGCTAGCCCTGGGACCTGCTAAGTAGTTGGACTTCTCTGTGTTTCAGTGTGTCCATCTGTAAAATGGGACTAATCATTGCCCTTATCGTACAGGGTTGTTGCGAAGATTATGTATAAACCATTGAAGACTGACTGGCTCATAATAAGAGCTCTGTGGATGTTAGCTATTATTTGTAACCTCAGCACCCAAAGTAACCTAGGTATTCAGCAAATGTTTATCTGTCTATCTACCTATGTATCCATTCATCTATCACCTATCTGTCAGACTCCTTATCTGCTGTGTGAATGAGTGAATGATTATGGTGGTGAGAGTGCATACAAGGTGCTAGAAATAGCCGGAGAAAAGAAAGACTGATTTAGCAGGAATCCCAGGCAACTGGGCACACGGGCTGATACGTGGACTGGGTATTGGTTGCTCGTCAGTGTTGTACCTGCAGCTGTTAGGGGTCTATGCGCATTATCCCATTTAAGCCCAACTGTTCTAGCTCCCATTTTAAAGAAGAGGAAAATTGAGCTGTGAAATAAATGACTTGCTGGGGCAAGGTCTCAGCTGGGAAGTGAAGTGCTGGCATTCAGACCAGGAATGTCTGCCTCCCGATTAAGCTTTTAACCACTCCCTTACATATTTCTTTCGTTCTTGGCAAAGGGTAGCCCTGGCTCTCAGTTCTGAGAGCAGGAGGAGGGTGGTTGAATTCTAGGAGCTCTGATTCTACTCTGGTGGGGAGGGAACTGAGCTCACCTCAGCTCAATAAACAAGAGAGGCCTCGCGGTGCAGGCATGAGGCCGGTGAGCGGCACGGGCAGGCTGTCGCCACCCTTCCTAGCAGTGGGGCCCTGACCCGTCACCGTTCCTCTATGGCCTTCTCTAAAATGGGGAGTTGAAGGAGTTGCTGCTTATAGGTCACCTTAAGTTGTGCCGGGCACGCGGTGAGCATGCAAGGAACGCCAGTGCTCTATTGCTCAGGACCTGAGCAGCCACCAGACGGCAGGGACAGAGAATGGGGTAGCATGTGACCCTGCCCTGGAGCAGCTCAGGACAACCAAGGCAGTTCAGAGCGGCGGGTAGGGCAGCAAACCCCCCTGCGGGCAGGCAGGTTGTATTTAACCTACGGGGTGGGAGGCAATACTTGCAGCAGAAGGGCGGAGCAGAGAGAAAAGCTGTAGCAGACCAGGCTCAGGGGCTCCCTATAGACAGAGCAGGCAGCCCCCCAGGTAGGACCACCAAGCACCGCTCTGCTGGACAAGAGGTGAGGGACACAGAGGAGCAGCCAGTGAACGCGGTGAAAGTGAGGGCGGTGGGTGGACAGGAGCCGGTGGGCCGCAAAGACAGGTCCACAGTTGGGGTTCCTGCCGTTGGAGGCAGAGCAGCAGAGGGGACACGGGAAATGAGGAAGCCCAAGGACAGAGAGGCAGGGCGTTGATTGGGGTGTCCCTGTGACCCAGATCCATGAGAGGTGGGACTGGAGGCGGTCCTCAGGGAGTGAGGAGTGGCTGAAGGACTGGTGGACAGCAGCACCATGGTGAGGGGGCAGCCGTGGGCCTGAACACCAAAGGAGGGGGTGGGCTGGGAGGAGGCTGGACCAGCGAAGGGCAGAAGGTTAGTCACGCAGCTGCCCAAGGCCACCTCTAGCTCCTTGATCTGGAGTGTCAAAGGGGTCTGGGAAGAGGAGGAAGCCAAGTGTGGGAGGGGCTGCGCTCTTTATGGAGCTGGGGTTCTGGAGGAACCTCATGGTGGAGGGCACCATGAGAAGGTTCTGGAAGGAGAGGAGGTGAGAAGCTGGACCCGGCGGTGGAGGGTGGCTATGCAGAGACAGGGATGAGAATTTGAGCTCGTGGGCTGCCCTTCTGGAGATGTGAGGCTCTGCCCCGGGTCCTTCTGGTGGCCTAGAGGGGGTCGGCCCCTGGGCACAGTCAGATTTAGCTGAGGCCTGGCAGTGTGACCAGGAGCTGCAAGATGGTAGTGGGGGCGGTTTTGTGGTGCCCGGGGCCTTCATGCCACCGTCTGGGGTGGGGGCCTGCATCCTGGGGGCAGGGCCCCTAGGGCTGGTTCCAGCTGGCTCTGGGAGGGTGCCCCCCTATACCCTGTGACCCCTGGGTCAGGGGCCTGCCTCCTCAGGAGCGAGGAGTTGGGGGCTGGCCTGAGCCAGATGCTTGGAATGAAGGAGGCCCCAGCAATGACCAGCTTTCACACCCCAAGGAAAAACAAGCCATCTGCAAAAACCCAGAGGTGCGAGGTTGGGTGTGGCACAGGGGGGCTGGGGAGGAAGAACCTCCTGGTCAGTCTTCGTGCCCGCTTCCTCCGTGGGGCCTCAGGCAGGGCCTCCAGAGAGCAGGGCTGGGGAGCACCTGGAAGAAGGTGATTCTGGGGACACTGCAGCCAGGCGACTGGCTGAGAATGAGTGCTGTGCAGGGAGTCAGAAGACCCTCCCCCGACCCCAGCCTTCTGAGTGTCCTGGGGCTGCTGAGGGGCCCCGTTTCAGGCCTCAGTTTCCCCCACCGCGGGTGTCCGTGGCCTGGGATGCTCTCTGGCAGCGCGAGGATGTGATCACCCCCACCCCAGCATAAGCAGAGGAGCCCGGGGGCCTGAGTGCCCGCCCGCGGGTGCCTCCGGAGCCGCTCCAGTTCCATTCCTGAATATCAATGAGCAGGCCCAGGAATGTCCGCCCCACAGCTGGCTGTGGGCGCGGAGGGTGGGGTGGAGGGAGGAAATGGCCCGCCAGCCTTCCCAGACCCACCTGCCCCTGAACGGGGCAGGCAGAGGACGGACGCTTCTGGAGCTGAGGTCATACCTGCCGTCCCTGCCTTCACATTCTGAGGGCTCCCACCTCCCCAGAACGCCTCGTCCCTCCCGTGGCTTGCCCCCTGCCCCTCTCTGTGACCGTGAGGAACCAGGACTCAACCCTGACCTCTTCAGCTCCAAACCTGTGATGTTTGCGCATGCCTGTTTGGGCGTGCTCAGAGGCTGCTGCCCTCACTCACGTCTCCATCCTGCAGACTTAAGTGCCAGGCCGGAGCTGGGTGCAGGGGAGACAGCTGGGAGCGGGCCCGGGAGGCTTTAGGGCCCAGAGACAAGGCGGACACTGTGTGAAGTGGTGCCTCTTGACCATCCAAGCCCCTGGTGGGCTGTGGAAAAGACTGGCACTGGCCACCTCCCTGGCAGCACAGAGGATGCCCTGCGAGTAGCCAGAGCGTTTACAAATGAACCGCATCTCAAGGCTGGCCCTGAAACTGCAGGAGAGAACGGGGAGAATCGGGACATTAGTAAGCAACCCCACGTGGGCCTGGGCCTGGGGCTGGTGCAAGGAGGGCGTGGGGGTCAAGATTATTCAACAAGGTTTCTGCTGCACGGTGCTCACAGACCAGCGGGAAACACGGGCAGAGCCCGGGTGGGGGGAGGGTGGGGGACCAGGCAGGAGGAGAGGCTCTGAGGTGAGGACAAGAGGTGATGTTGTAGGAGGAGGAAAGACTTCCTCAAGGGGTAAAGCAGGGAACAGCATTTTGGGCTGAAGGATCTGCCTTTACGAAGGCCTCATAGCACACTGTAGCATTGCTGGAATGTTGCCAGGGCCTTGGGCCTAAACCCAGAGAGGGGGTGAGGGATAGGCAGCCAAGGAGCTACCTTGCTCCACCTGAGGGGTATTTCAGCCTTGTTCCCTGGCTAGAAAACCATTCCAAATGTGTCCAATTGTGTCTGGTGAGCAGATCAGGACTGAGCAGGGAGCAGCATGGAACCTGGAAGCTGACCCGCCTGCCCCCATGGAATCCAGGGCTGTGTCTGGGCCAAGGCACCAGAGGGAGCAGTAATAACAAACCCACAGCAGAGGGTCCAGGTTGCTGCTGAGCCCCACCTGCCTGGTGGGGAAAATGGCCCTTCCTACCCAGACCAAGCTCACCCACAGGACCCAGAGCTGAACAGCCTTTCTGGTCTGTGCCTCCGTTTCCTGGTAGGCTCAGGGATGTTGCCCTACTTCTCCATTTTGATATCTCGAGGAGAGGTGGAGTTGGATGGCCACGTCCAAAGTAGCTAGAAAACTAGGTTTAATTACCTGTGGCTGTCATTTCTGACCCCTGTCCCTCTGGGGGTGGAGAGACTAAAACTTGAATGGACTGCTTGCAATGGTTTCACTTTGGGCTACCTCCTCAGCTTGAAGCTGGCATCCGAACGTTCATAGAGGTTAGACCCTTGTCTAGGCCTGGGTGGAGCGTAGAGGCAGAATTGGGACCTTTGTCCCTGTTATCTAAGGAGACTAAGACTTACATCCAGGTCTGGGTTCCATTTACTCATCTACCCACTCATCCATCCATCCATCCACTCATCCATCCATCCATCTACTCATCCATCCATTCATCCATCTATCCATCCATCTACCCATCCATCTACCCATCCACCCACTCATCCATCCACCCATCTATTCATCCATCCATCCACCCATCCATCCACCCATCCACTCATCCATCCACCCATCCACTCATCCATCCATCCACTCATCCATCCACCCATCTACCCATCCATCCACTCATCCAACCACCCATCTATTCATCCATCCATCCGCCCATCCATCCATCTATCCATCCACTCATCCAACCACCCATCTATTCATCCATCCATCCGCCCATCCATCCATCCATCCATCCACTCATCCACCCATCTACTCATCCATCTACTCATCCAACCACCCATCTACTCATCCATCCATCCATCCATCCACCCATCCATCCATCCACCCATCCACCCATCTACTCATCCATCCACCCATCCACTCATCCATCCATCCATCCATCCATCCACTCATCCATCCATCCATCCATCCACTCATCCACCCATCTACTCATCCATCTACCCATCTACCCATCCATCTACCCATCCATTCAACGACTAATTGTGCACAGGCACATCCTGGCTGAGTGACCAGTAATGAAGGTGCATAGAAAGTATGGTGCAGACGCTCAAACATCTCACTCTCGCAGTGAGTCCATTCTGTTAAGCACTTAAGGAACTCCTTACTCCCTGTGTGTCCAGGGAAGCCACCTCATCCCTGGGAGCCTGCTCCCCACTTTGAATAGTGGAGTTTCATGATTGCCACCGGCTGCACTGTTGTGAGTGTCTTGAGGTGATGGTTAGAGAACACCCATCATGGCACAAGGGACTCCATGGGAGAGCTGTTATTGAAATTTATCATGGTGTCAGGCCTAAGCCTCCAGATGACATGGTGTGGTGACAGGATCAGACATGGGGATTAGAAGAAAAGAGGCCCCTTGGACTAGACAGAACTGGTCACGTTCTAGCCGTGTGGGGACATCCTGATCCCGGAGGACTGTCCGCAGAATCAGAGGCAGCTCCAGCAGGCCTGGAAATCCCTGCCTCCCTCCTTTGGGACAGCCCTGTGCCTGATGCTTGGCCTGCTGCGAAGGACAGACAGGCAAGGTCCCTGCTGTCACGAATCCCGCTAGCCTGAAGGCGGGGAGGGGCAAGGAACAGCAAACACACAATGACTGGTGTGGTACAGGGAGGCTCCAGGGCGCAGCTGAAGGGGCCACTGGCGATGGAGGAGCCAGGGAAACCTCTCCAAAAACATGGCCTTTGAGTGGTGACCTGAAGGGCTGGAAGGAACCAGCTGTTCGGAAATTGGGCAAAAAGGGCCAAGCAAGTGCAAAGGCCCTGGAGCTGCAAAGGCTCGGGAAGCCTGAGAAAGCCAAGAAGGCCCTGCTCGCGGGGGCTTTCATGTAGGACGGGAAGAGAGCAAGCCGTTCATTTGGAAAGTCGGGGCCTGGCCAGATCAGATAGGCACATTCACTGATGCTGATGGTGATGACTCATATTTCCCAGCCGAGGAAACTGAGGCCACAGAGAGGTGAAGCCACCTGCCCAAAGCCAAACTGGGGCAGCATGGAGCCCAGGTGGGTCTCCAAGGGTCACCCCCCGCTGGGAGGCAAAGGGCAAAGTCCTCAGGTGCTCTGAGGGCCCCCACCCTCTGCAGGGGTGAGGGCAGGAGACGCAGCGCAGCGGAGAGAACATCGCGTCTGTGGGAGGGAGGGATTCAGCAACCTAAACACACGACAGACCCCGGCCAGCCCCGGCTTCCAGCACAACTGTTGTGAGGCAGCCAAGGAGCCAGATGCCGCTTCTGGAAAAAATATCTTCCTGGCTTGGCACTCCGTGGCCGGTCGGCCTGCCTGCCATGCAAGAGGAGGAGGGGCTGCTGTGGGGGCCGGCTGCTTAGCACCCCAGAACGCAGGCTGGGCCTTTGAAGCCGGGGCCGGGACAGGGGAGGGGGGGGCGGGGAGCATGCAAGCAAAATATTTTCGCTAAAAATATGCTGGTCCCGGAGAAGATCTTTTTTCCTTTTTTTTTTTTTCCCCTACCCTTGCTGGAAAACCAGAGTCTTATTAAAACAACACCAGAATAGTTCATGTTGCTATCAATTAGGCAAAGAAGAAGGAATCTTGAATTTTCCTCCCTGCCAGCTTCACATAAAAGGAATCTTCTCCCAGAGGCCAAAGGATGAAGGTTTTTAGTTTTTTTGTTCTTTTTCTTTTCCCTTTTCTAAAAAAATAAAAAATAAATTCCTGCAATGTGGATGGAAAGTTCCTCATGTCTGGGAGTTTCCTGAGAAGTTGGAGCTCTGGATTCTGAGCCCAAATTCTCCCCTGAAGAGGGGTGGGGTGGGGCAGGTGGCTGGCCCCTTTAAAGAGCCCCCTGAACGTGTCAGGGAGGGACGCAGCCAGGCCTGCTCTGCACGGAGGCCCGACCTGTGTTCTCTGCAAGGCCCCTGGCCAGCTGGACCGCGGAGCCACTGGCCAGGAGATGGGCAGATACAGACGGAGCCGCTGGCAAACCTCATCAAAGCTTCTCAGCTCTCAAGACAGGAAATCTGCTCCGAGGTGCCAGACCTGGCCCAGGCTGCTCTGCCCGGTTTAGGCTTCTCATAACCATGATGGTAATGCCATTTCTACTTACCTGTTCCATGCCAGGCGCTTTCAAATAGATGCCGATACGCTATCTCACGTCGCCCTCACAACGATCGCTTGAGAGAGGAAGGTTCTGTCACCCCCAATGCCCCCGAGAACACTGGGTTTAGCGTCATACAGCTAGTAAGGTGTATGACCTCTTCTAACCCTAAAGTCTGTGCTCTGTCCTTTGTCACGGCCTCCTCTCGCTGACCCATTGGTTCAAAGTTTGCCCAGCACCGAGCACCTGCTAAGTGGGGCTCCCCTGTCCTTGGCATTGTCTCGGTTCTCCAACTCCAAGTCAGAGCTCCGGGACACAGCTTCTTCAGCGATATTTTCTCTCCCCTTCCCCCTCTTCTCAGCTTGCCACAGATCTCTTATATATACACTCATTCACTCACCCATTCATTTCTTCATTCGACCCTCCACCCACCCACCCACCCGTCCATCCATTTATCCATTAATCATCCACCTACACATCTATCCATCCTTTTACCCACACATCCATCCATCTGTCCATTCATCCATCCATCCATCCCATGTACCAGAGATGCAGGAATGAGTAGAACACAGCTCCTGCCCAAGGCCCATTCAGATTCATCAAGATGGAAGAGAATCTTAGAAAGTATCTAATCCCATCCTCGCTCTTATGTAGTCTGGGGGTGAGGGGCAGGGATTTTTATTTTAGAGCTGAGGTCACTGCTGTTCAGGCAAAACAATGGAACTTACTGGGGAGAGGTGCTTTGTAGCAGAAGGATCAAGAGGCTGAAAGTCAAAACAGACCCAAGTTGTGGCTCCGGTTCTGTGCCCTGCTGGCCGGCTGACTGGGCAAGGCCCTGTACCTCTGAAAGTGGGGGAGCAGACAGTGAATGCAGGGAGGGCACCAGGTGAAGGAGGGAGGGCTTTGCGGGCCATCGTTGGGGACTGAGACATCTATTCTAAGAGGGCTCAGGAGAGACAAGAGCCCACTTAGTTTTAAAGGGGTCCCTCTGTCTCTTGTGTAGAGACGAACCCAGCAGGAAGTAAGGGTCCCAGCAGGGTGATGGCCAGTTAGGGAGACAGTGCCGTCGTCCAGGCAAGAGATAAAGGCGGTTTGGACCCGGGTGACAGCAGGGCAGGTGTCAGCATCCGAAATGAGGTGTGGGAGCAAGAGAGGCATCAAGGATGACTCCGGTTTTACGTTGTCACCTGAGAGGGGAAGGCTGCAGGTGCAGCCAGTTTTGGGGGCGACGATCAGGAGCTCACGCTTGGTGGGCTGAGTCTGAGATGCCCACTAGGTACTGCGTAGTGGTGTTGGGTAGGTGGTTGCATACACAGCCTGGCATCGGGGGCAGGTCTGGGCTGGCGGCACAGGTCTGGGAGTGCTTGGTGTATGGGTAATGTGTAAGGTCTTGAGACGGAAAGATCACAAAGCGAATGAGCGTAGGCAGGAAGAGGGGAGGACCCAGGCCTGGCCTCAGGCTTCATCAGTAAGAGATTTTTCCATCAGACGGGAAGCAAAGGGGGCCCCAGCCACAGAAGGTACCAGCAAGCCCTTGGCTAACAGGCTTTAGGAGAGGGTCTGACCTAGCAGAGGGGCTCCTTGTCCTGCCTAGGTCCAGTCCAGTCCCCTTGGATAGGTGCCGCCTGGCTTGGATCTCAGTGACTGACTATTAGCAGCTCCTGAAACCATTCGGTTCCAGAGAAGGGGCCAAGCTGAGGTTGGAAGCTCATGACAATCTCTCTTTTGTCCTATCAAATAAGTACCGTTATCATCCCCATTTTAAAGATGAGGAAACTGAGGCTCAGAAAGAAGCCATGGGTCCCAGGCTTGAGTTTAAAGATCATGCACGTAACACAAGAGAGAGAAGGGGGTGCAGAAGAAGGCTGAGAAAGCTTGACAAGACTTGGGTCTCCCTGCTGAGAGAGAGCTCCTGGGCCCGCAGGCATCTCTGCTCCAGTGCGTTCGGGGCCGGGCAGGTGGTGTCCACAAAGGATCTGAGCTGGGGGTGGGAGGCGGAAGGCACGAGCCTGGTCTGAAGGGCAGCCACCCCTCAGCTCGGCCCGCGAGGCCCTGAGGAAAGGTGGGCCCGGAGTTGCTAGACTCTGTTTCCAAAGAAACCGGAAATCTGGATTTTCATGTGAAATTTCCCACTTTGTCAAGCTGCTTTGGGTCCAAACAAAACATGTCTGCATGCTGAGTTGACCTGGGCTACCAGCACCAGGCTTTGCAGTTTGGACTGGGGATTCAAAGCAAAGGCTTCAGGCTCACACAGGCTGGGGTCCGTTCCTCGACCCCGATCCCTCCCTTGCTGGCTGTGTGATCTTGTGCAGGTGAGTTGGCCTCTCTGGGCCTCAGTTTCCTCAGCTGTCAATCATACCAGAGGTCAGTCTCAGGGCTGTGGAGGATCATGAAAAATAGTGGGTGCAGCGCACCTAGCCCAACACTGGGCACCTCAAAGATGCTCCATAGATAGTGGTGAGGTGTGGTAGTCTGTGTGTGCGCTGCGGATTTTTACTGACCATCCTGGCCTTCATTGGTGGCCCCTGAACTCCGGGGAGCTTTAGTTTGGGATCCTTCACAGACTGGCCCTCTAGGGCTGCCCTTCCCTCCCTGACCTCTGTCGGGCATTCCCTATGGGCCACTTATGGCTCTCTGGGGCAGCAGTGGCCACCAGCCACCACCCCTTCCCCCGTCCACCACCTCTCCGCTGCCTAGGGGAGCCGTGGGGACGTCGGGATTCCTGAGGGGATGTTTTCCACATTTCTGGAAACCCGCTGCGGCTTGGTTTTCCGTGGTAAAGGCCTTGGCAGGGGCACAGCCCAATGCAGGGCTGGGGGCTGGGAGGGGCCAGAGTCAAAGAGACATTCGTTGAGCGCCCACTGTGTACCAGGCCCCAGGGACTCACACGCTCCCCTCCACTCCGGTGTCAGCCGGACCGATGCCTTGGGGTTCATGGATACCTTCTGCTTTCTCTGCGCTCTGGGCCTTGGCACGCACGATTCTTTCTTCCTACCGCCCCGTTCCTCAAGTGAACTCCTAGCCATTCCTCAGGGCTCAGCGTGAATGTCACTTCTGCCAGGAAGTCTTGCCCACCCTCTTTGAGATTTAAAAACCTCTGCTTTCAAGATGTTTAGTTTGCCCACTCCTACACATTCCTAGACTTTTTTTTCTTCTAAGGTTCAGGAAGGAACGACTCTATCTTATTTTCACTTTCCTGTAAGTGTTAAGTGGATGGTTCTTTATCTATGTTTCATGAGATTTTGTCTCCTCGGCATACCTTCCCTTCGTTTTTGCTGTTTGGGTTCACTGACATTGGTGTGCTATGGGAGTTTGTTCAGAAGGTTGGCTCCAGGCCCATCTTTATTTTTGCTGCGTGAGACAAGATCGATTTTAGGGGCATGAATACACAATGGGGCAGGTGTGTCAGGACCGTGCTATGTCATCACGTTTTATTATTTAGGATATGGAACTTGCAGAGTATTTGTCGTGCATATAATGTAGTGGGGAGACAGGCCCCAAACAAATAGCGTTAATTGCACATTGAGAGAAGTGCTAGGAAGACAAATGAACAACGAGGTTGCAATAGCAGGCAGTGGCGCTGGAGGTGGGGGTGGTCCGTTTTGCATAAGGCGATCAGGCCCAGCATCCCCGAGAAAGTGTATTTGCGCTGAGATCAGAATGTCAGGGGACGAAAGTTCTCGGTAGAAAAACCAGCCAGTGCAAAAGCCAAAGGAGTCAGTAAACAGAACCCCCAGCTGTGAAAGGGTTCGTTCATTCAGCCTGGGTGGAGCGCCCCTTCTGCAGCAGGTAAGAGGTGGAGAAATCAGATGTTAGCTCCCCCTTAAGGCATAGAGACAGCCATTCACTTCATTCGGTTACACATTCATTCTTCCATTCACATGCTTTCTGAGTACCTACTATGTGCCAGAGCTTCCATGGTAAAAAGGAAACAAAGATGAGTAAGAATTAATTCTTTTCCTCCAGGGGGTTCTGTGGGCAAAAGCCAGGAAGAAGAGCGGGGAGCAGCAGAGAAGAGGTGGCCAGCCAGTGTCATGTCGCTGAGGAGCATCAGAGATGGGACTAAGCGGTAGTGTCCTGATCTCCTAACCCAGGGGGGTCAAACTCATTTTCACCCGGGGCCACATCAGCCTGGAGGTTGCTTTCAAATGGCTGCATGTCATTTTAGGACTGCATAAATGTAACTACTCCTTAACAGTTAGATGAGCCGGGTAGAAACAAGGTGCCGGCCGAAGGTGCTGGGCTGGATAAACCAAGGTTCAAAAAAGGTCTTGTGTTTGCCACCCATTCCCTAACCAGAGTGTTGTCCAGTCCCTTTTCCTGTGACCCCTACCTTTCAGTATCAGCCGGCTGTCTATTCAAGATTTATGCACATAGCTTCCCCCAGTCCACACCTGGAAAAGGCATAAGACATTTATATCATTGCAGACCCAACGATTCAGTCTGTAAATGGTTCTGGTATATTCTTGCATGTTCACTGGATGCCATAAAAATGGCCCAGTGCAAGCCATCACCTTTAGCAGCTGGGCGTTAATGACTGCCCTTGGAAGACAGCAGAGCTGTGTTCAGGTACCCCCAATAAGCAAACTGGAAGTCTTTGTCGAGGTGGCTGTCACTGTGAGGGAGCCAGGTAGTCAGTGAGTCTGGATCCTGTTCACACTCAGGATGACCAGGTAGAGTCCCGCAGGAAATGTGTAGCTGGTCAAAGGAAGCTTCAGGAATGTGAACAAAAAGAGGGTCAAGACATATAGCTGCACCTGCTATCATGGCACTATGGAAAGATGCTTAATCTGGAATATCTCCACTGGTTTGGAATCCTGTGTCTGCCTTATACAGCCTGGGGGACCTTGGACAATTCACTTATTCTTGCAGAACTACACAGAAGTTCATTATGTGTAGAATAGGCATATGGCAGACGCTACTAGATGCCCACCGAATAGCCACCACCTCCACCTTCCTTGCTAACAAAGCTCCGGATTCACCCACCTGGCAATGTGCTTACCTTGGAGGTGCATCATAATTAGTCTAAGCCAATGACCTGGCATGTGACCAAGTTCTGACCAATAGGAAGTCTGGTTGGAGGTTTGGGCAAAATATCTACCTTTCCTTTCTCTCTGGCCTTGAACTCCTCTCTGCCAAGATGGCTAGTTGTAGCTGAAGCAATCGTCCTACAACAACAAGACGATAAGCCTATACATAAAATCACTAGGGCTGAACAGAGGAAGCTCCTTGATGACAGTGCTGAACCTTCGCATCAAGTTTGGGGCTTCTTGTTAAGGAGGTAATTAAATCATTGTTAGTTTTCCGGTGTTCTGTCCCTAACTGACATTAGGGATACTGATAGCTACTTTCTAGAGCACCTGGGGGAATTAAATGACATATTACATGTATTGTCCTACTGTTGTCAGTCTCTACCCTGATCCTCGTTGCGTACGGTGTCATCTCTTCCTCAAGGCTGGAGAAAGCCACGTTGGAAAAGAGCGACATGTTGGCAGTGGCATTCACAGGAGAGCGGATGGCCCCTAGAAATGAAACAGTAAGACATGAGCCAGAATAATTGTCAGCATACGCCACCGTCACCCTGTCAGAACCCACTTCTCTAATAGAACATTTAGCAAACAGGTGTGTAACGTAGGAGGGCTCTTTGAGTTGAGGTGGTTCCAAATGTGGGGCAGTGATCATCTTGGTGCCCTAGGTTATTCTAATAGCCAGTGCACCCAAGGTTGTGAGCCTAAAACAAGTAATACGATTTCACCCAGGAGTGGCATGTGGTTCAGTCCCGGTCAGTGAGACAGGAGGGGGTTCAGCTGGGGAAAAGAGTTTCCCCTCTCTTAAGAAAAAGCTACAGAGAGTGAGGGTCACCCACTCTCGGCGGATGCTGCGGTGTCTGGTTGAGACATCTGGAAGCACTGCAGCCATGTCACTACCAGGCTGAGGAGGAACTCAACACTGAGGCACGGAGGGTGGCTGGAAGGAGCCCCCTCGTTGACGGGGCTGAGCTGCTGAGTTAGCCAGGCCTGGAGCTTGCCCTGCACCTGGACTTGCTAATACTATGAGGTAAATATTTACTTACAGTTTATGAGTTGGGGTTTGGGGTTTTGTTGCTGAAAGCATCCTGCCCGATACTCTGGGTTTATTTAAGAGAGTTTTCGTTTATGCAAAGAAAACCCAGGTGTACACCCAGTTGCACAGAACCAAGCCCTTGCAGGAAGTGAGCCAGGGCTTTGGGGAGGAAGGCAGTGTTGCCCTGATTGGTGGGATTGGCTAAGACCCCCCCGCCCCCCGCAAGTCCCACCATGTGCCAATGTTGGACTAGCGAGCTCCGTGCTGTTGGAGCTGTGAATTGGTGAAGGCATCGAGGTATTGCTATTGTTCTGTTTCACTTTAATTTTTAAAAGATTTATTTATTTACTTTCAGAGACTGGGGAAGAGAGGGAGAGACACATCAATGGGTGATTGGTTGTCTCCTGCATGTCCCCAGCTGGGGTTCTGGCCTGCAACCCAGGCATGTGCCCTGACCAGGAATCGAAGCGGCAACCTTTCTGTTACAGGCTGGTGCTCAGCCCACTGAGCCGCACCAGCCAGAGCGTATTGCTGTTGTTTAATCAGGATTCTGCAACCAAACAGAATGAAGGGAGGGAGGGAGAGTGAGGCAGAGAGAGAGAGAGAGAGAGTGAGAGAGAGACAGAGAGACTTGTTGACAATTGACTTATTTAAAGGATTAATGCACATGATTGTGGGGGTTAGCAAGTCCACACTCTGCAGAGTGGGCCAGCAAGCTGGAGACTTAGAAAGAAGATGACATTAGCGTTCAGGTTGGAAGACTGGCCATGAGTTGGAGTCCCAGGAGAGAGTCAATATTGTTCAGATACAAAGGCCTTTTGCTCTAGTCAGGTCGTCCACAGATTGGAGGAGGCCCACCCACGCTATGGAAGGCAGTCAGCTTGACTCAAAGTCCACTGACTTAAATGTTAATCTCATTCAAAAACTCCCTTCCAGAACAAACTTCCAGAACAATGTTTGGCCATATAGCTGGGCTCTGTGACACAGCCTAGTGGACACATAAAGTGTCCACTTTATGTTGCCAGAGCTACAGGGAGATTTTTAAAACCACAGGTCAGCCCTGGCTGGCGTGGCTCAGCGGATTGCCACCAGCCTGTGAACCCAAAGGTCGCTGGTTCGATTCCCAGCCAGGGCACATAACCAGGTTGCCAGCCAGGTCTCCAGCCAGGTCCGTAGCTAGAGGCAGGTGAAAAGCAACCATACATTGATGCTTCTCTCCTTTTCTTCCTCCCTCCCTGCCCTTCTCTCTGAAAGTAATAAATAAACAATCTTATAAAAATATTCACCCTATTTTAAATAAATAAATAAAATCCACAGGTCTTTGGGCTCCACCATGGGCTACTGAACCAGAATCTCTGGGAGTGGGGCCTGGAGTCTGTATTTGAATTGTGCGCCTCAGGTGGTCCTTGGAGAGCCATCTTTTCCCCTTCCTGAGATACTATCATTATCTACAGACTCCTCAGAAGTGCCCCCTCCAGGCTGTCTTCCTTGCATACCCCCCTCTAGCCCACCTCAAACCCCCCTGACTCCCTGATCTGCTCTTCGAGCTCTCAATTCACTCTTCCTTATTTTGGGTCTGAGTCTCCTCTGTGATGTGACCTACTGTGGACCATACTTTGTCCCACTCTGGGCCACCATTCTCTCTGCTCTCTCTCCTTGAGGTGTTTGCTCCCCTCTTCTCCATCTGACGAACTCCTCTTCAACCTTCAAAGCCTTGCTGAGATGTCATTTCCCTGAGGACCCATTTCCCCACCCTGCAGAGAAAGCCAAGGACAGCCTCCTGCTTCTGTGCTGCCCCTCCCTTCCCAGTCCCTCCTCTCCCCTCCCCTACGGTGTGGGCTTATTGTAGTGGTCAGTGTGCGCTGTGGGTGCCCAAGGAGCCCATGGCACTGGTTAAGTGGACTTGAAATTGTAGTGAGTGCCTACCGGGCACACCCAGCCGTATCTAAAAAGCACTGACATGTGGCAGGCATTCAGACAGGTTTGCTGAACTAGACTGGAGTGAAAGAAACATGGAAGGAAGGACGGCAGGAAGGAAGGAAGGAAGGAAGGGAGGGAGGGAAGAAGGAAAGAAAGAAGGAAGGAAGAAAAGAAGAAAGGAAGGAAGGAAGGAAAGGGGAGAGGGAGAATGAGAGAAAAGCAAACATATTTAGAAGGAGCTAGTTGGGGGGTTGCGGGAAGTGGCATAGGAAGACAGCCAATGTGGGTACTGGGGTATCCCATTTTTTCACTATGTACTCGACGCAAATCCACTAAAGAAAATAAGTGCTCAGAGATAAACACATCTCCTTGGAAACTTTTCTTCGCCTCCCCAGGAACACTGGTGGGAAAGTTTCTAGAGAAGAGAAACTGGGTCCCAAATGGCTGAGTCATTTGACATGCAACAGGCAAATGGTCTGAGCTTGCTGGGGAGGGAGCCCAAGTCTCCCCGGTGACAGCCATCACACAGATGTCCTTGCCGCTGTCCCTGTCCCAGGTCTGCTCAGTTTGCAGGGTCCCCTTGGATGCTCCAAAACCAGAGATGTCTCTGGGGATGAACCTGGTCCTCAGCAGGGCCAGGGCAGCGCCCCAGGCTGGGAACCTAGCTGGGGCTCCCCTTCCCCCCAAGTCTGGCCAGGCTGGAGCAGGAGCCAGGGGGAGAGGCAGGGGCATGAACCAGAATTGGGGGCTTCTGAAGGCTGCCTTGTTCCTCTTAAGGAAAAAAAGCAAAAAAAAAAAAAAAAAAGAAATGAAAAGGACAACTTTTGTTACACCCAAGTGTGGCCGTGGAGAGAGGGCAGATCTTCCCCTTCCGACTGGCTAGATATTGACCGGGCTGAGATCCTCACCTGTGCGGGGCGCTGAGCAGGCAGATGGCAACCTTGCCTCCATCCAGCCCACAGTCCACGTCTGTCTTCAGTCTACCCCAGCCCAGCTGACCCTTGCTTCTGGCACCTGCCACTTGGCCTCAAGGTGTTAGTTCTCGGCAGGGCCACGCCGGGAAGGTCAGGGGGAGAGAACAAGGGAAAATGGACAGTTAACTGGCCAGAACATGCAGGGACGTGGTGACCAAGAGCTTTCGTAAAAGAAGGGGGAGGAGGGAGGAGGGAAGTATATTTAGAAATAAAGAGTCTGACCAACTTGGTGGAGCGAGAAGGGGAAAAAAGGCCCGAGTCCCCGCAGTAACCTGTGTGTAGGAGCTGCCTAATTTAGCAGAAAATCACACACACTGGTCCTGGCACGGGCTGGTGGAAGGTATTTCCTCCCCGGCTCAGGTCAAGTTTCATTCATAGGTACTGTCTAAAATTAGACCCTCTGCTTTCATTCGGATCCAAATTCCCTGCCTAGCGTAATATTTGGGAGAAACAGGCACTCCATTAAAAGTGTGCCTTCCTCCCAGCAGCCCCAGGGCCTGGGAAGGGCTGGGCCCTTTCTCCGGCTGGCGGCCGCTGCGGCTCATAAACCCGGGTCTAAATTCAAAGCATCCGCTCTGACTGGTGACCTCTGGCTCCCAGGCACACCCATGCCGCCGCTTCCGGCACACACAAAGGCCTGGCCAGGTCACTGGGAGGGACCCGTCTCCGGGCCTGCGACTTTCTGTCTGAGGATGGCTCCCCAGAGAGAGAAGCTGGCCTGGGAGGAGGGGTTTGTCCCTGATGGGGCCACGCGATGGGGTCTCTTTGCTGGGGCATCCCTGCCACCTTCCTCTCTTCTGGACCTGGGGAGCCTGCCAGCTGGGCCTTTCAGCCTCAGACAAAAACAGTTTTATTGTTATTATTGTTCTCCAAATGAATAGACCGCCAAGGAAATCAGTACCACGTGTGGACAGAAAAAGTTCATTTAATAAATGTTTAATGAGCACCTTGTATTTGGAATCTTCTGGTTGGGCTTCCAAGAGCGGGGCCTGTGCCAGGGATGGGCTGGAGTCACAGCCTGGACACGACTATGGGAAACTCCGGATTCGGTTTCTCTTTCTCTTGCCTCACTTTTCTCCCAGCTGCAGCATCGACTCTTCTTTCGTGGTCTGCGGGCCTTTCTATTCCTCAGGGCCACATGGCAGAACGTGGCTCCTGCCGCAATGGTCTCAGTTCCAGTCACCTGCACAGAGAGGACTCCTTCTTCTCCGTTCCAGGTCCCAAGTCCTAGGGAAGGTTTCTGATTGGCTTAACTTACACCAGGTGCTTGCCCTTTGACCAATCAGCAGCAGCAGGGGAGGGGCTGTTCGCCAAGGTGGTGGATTCCGCTGTTTCCACGTGAATGACATGGGGAAGTCTCCTTCCCCAAAGTAAAGAGACAGTTTTAGCTAACGCTGTGCAATTGCAGCTTTGCCAGCTGCCTGTGGACCAACGAACATAAAAAGCTTTAAATTCATGCTTTGCAGGATAGGAATGGTTTCCTGGAAGAGGTGCCCTCGAAGCTGCAGCGGGATCTAGCCAGGACGCCAGGAGGAAGAGTGGAGTGTTGGTTGGAGAAGTTGAGCCGGGGGAGGGCCTTGGGCCTGAAGCCACAGCCCCCGACCAGCCTCCCTGGGACCTTGGTTCTGGGAGAGATTTCTCTGCAGGGCCCAGGTGGAGGCTCCTCGCCTTTCCTGCCTCGTTCGTCCTTGGGGCAGCGAGCTGCATCCTAAAGATGAGCTCAGAGGACAATGAGAGCAGGGCCCCGCCCAGGTGGCCCCGCAGCAGCCCGACCCTCGGGTCTTGGTCTCAGCCCAGCACAGAGGCCCTCTCCCCACTGCCCACCATGTACTCCTTCCCTCTCTGGCCTCCCTCATCTTCCTGGGCACCCCTTCCCGTCTCCTCTCCTCTCTGTGGCTCCCACACTAACAACCTTGAAAGGAGGGTGTGAGTGTAAGTAGCTTATTTGCAGGTGACCCCAGAAGGTACCGGCAAGGGCAGTTGCGCCATGAGACAGGCGAGGGCAGGGGACAAGATTGGAATATTGGGTGCAGCTCCCTGTGGAGATAGGGGACAGTCAGTCCTGCTCCAACTCTGAGCCGGTGTAGAGCACCTGTGCCCGCCCACCCGAGGGGCAGGAGCCTGAGGTTGAGGCGTCCTGCCATGGGGGTACGTTGCCAGCACTCTGACCTGCCCTGTTTGTAGGAAGCCCTCAGGTTGACTTGTAGACACTCCAGGTGGGTCTCCTTTGGGTCGCCCTGCAGGTTGGAATGAGGAGGCTGAAGGCATATGGGCAGGGCCTCTGCTCTACTCTGCCCATCACCCTGGCCTCTGAGGGGCCTCTCCAGGAGCCCCTGGGGATCCCATCCCCCCCCAGAAGGACCCTCACTGGCCCCTGACAGCTGACTCCTCCCTGGTCCATCAATCCCTGACCAATGTCCTGCTCTAACCCCCTCCAGGACCCTTTAGTCCCCATTTAACCTTCCAATGACCCTGTTTCCTTGTTCAGCTCCTCCTTTCGCCCCTGTTGGGAGTTTGGGGATGTGGGTGGGATGGCTGGATGTCTTCGATGAAGCCGCAGGAGGGTGGGTCCACTTCCTGAACATCTCCCGGGATATTCTGTGGCCGAACGGGTGAGTCACGTCCTCCATCCCCCACCGGGGCCCTTCCTGGTTGTTCAGGCAGGGGCTGGCTCCACCCTGGCCCTGTCTCCTTCTTCCCATTTCCTCATTGAGAGAAAGGGATCTGGTGACACTGGGGTAGCTTGAGGGACAATGGGATCAGCCTGGATTATCCAATGGGCCCTTTAGCTGGAGGAGGAGGTTATAAAGCTCTGTCCTACTAAGTGTTTTTTACTGCTGTAGTGCTGTGATCAACTTTCTTAAGGTTGGTTCTTTACATTCATCCTCCCTTCTACCTACATCTGTCACAGACCTGGGGCAAAAAAAGTCTACTCCTAAGGCTGTCTTAGTTAAGAACTTATTTAAGGACTTCTAAGACTGGCTTCTTGGAGAACAAAAACATCTTATTTTTCTCATCATGACCATTGCTTGGTGCTGTGCCTGGCTCACAGGAGGCGATCGGTGTTTATTGAGTGAAGAAATGGGGTCAGAAAAGAAGGAAGAGTGGCCTACCCATGCCATCAGAAGAAAACGTCAAATGAACTTGTGAGGTTGAGTCCCAGCGTTGAAGGCTACGTTTTATTGGGAAGACGTGGGCCGGTGTCTCTGCTGCTGTCACACTGTCTCCTTCCATCACCTGCTTCTCTCCTGGATTCTACCCCACTCCATCAGCATACCTTGTCCCTATCGTGAAACACAGAAGACAACTCGTATTTCCCTGGGGTATTCATTATGGTTGCGATCGCAATCTTGACACGCGTCCTTTCTTTTTTCCACTCAAATTAAAACCAGTTGGAATCCTCAAGAGATAGATGGACAGGAAGCCCACAACCTCCCTTCTGGGCACCTACTTTCCCTTGAATTGTTAGAGACCTCCCTGGGTTCATGCAATCGGAAGTCAAAGTCAGCCAGCCTGCAATGCTTCCGGACTTGCATCCATACTCACCTTCCATGGTCGTTCTTAGCACCTTGCTTGCCTGACATCAGTCCCAATGCCCAAAAGCAAAAAGCCGTTCCCAGGTAAGGTCCCCGCTTATCTCAGGAGGGAATATCTCCCTGCGACTGCAATTCCTGATAAATGTGCAGTTGCTTGGTTCCTACAAAGTCTCCACCCTGTGGCCTCCTGTTCCTCTGTATGAATGTCAAGACCACAGGAAAGGGAATGAGTTTCAACTGGTCTCTGTGTCTTCTCCATTTAATCCTTCCTGTCTAGGGAGGGGAACATCCCAACATTAGGAATGTGGGAGGGGCGTTTTCTCCCTTCCAGCTGACTTGCTCATGGAAAATTAGCAATGAGGTTTCTTTTGTGGGGTAAAGAAAATGTTCTGGAATTAGGTAGCGCTGATGGCTGCACACCCTGGTGATACTCTAAACCCCTTGGATTGTATTTAAAGGGGGACCTTTTATGGTATGTGGAGTCTGTTTCCATTGCAAAAACTTTTTAAAAACCTGAGTTCTTTGCCTTCACCATCTGCTAGCTGTGCTCAGTGGGCCCGGGAATCGGATTGTCTGCTGGCTGAGCTGAGCCTTCCCAGATCTGGCCTCTGGGCCAGGGGTGCAGGAGCCGGCCAGGGCTGGCTCAGGGAGCTGGGAGCCCCTACGGGCCACAGGCTACATGTGCGGAAGGGTAGATTTATGGCCTGGAGGCTTCCCGGGTAAAATGAGTCTGGGATGCGGCCAGTAGGCAGAGGCTACTTCATGAGTAACCAGGAACTGGAAGTGAGAATATTTTCCTGCCGAAATCCAGAAGAGAAAAGGGTGATGTCGTCTCAAACGAAAAAGGGAACAGTTCCCATGTTCTGAATTTAGTGGCTGGAAAAGATCACAAAAAGGATTTTCAGCAGCAGGATGGAAGACACTTGTTATCATTGGGATTCTTCTAGTTCTATATTTGATTGTTTTTTTTTGTTTTGTTTTGTTTTTTAAAGTTCTTAGTTCAGAGTAATTTTGGCTTTGCAATCACTTTAAACCCAGACCCTCAAATCTGCTAAGTCAGACATCCCACCCCACGGGCCCAGACCCACAGAGGGACACCCTTCTCCCTTTCCCCTTCTGCAGGGGGTGGGAGCATAGAAGGGGTCTTCTTCTACAGCAGGGCAGCTTTCTTCCTGTACTCTTTACTTGGAAGATGAGAAGCTGGAAAGACATGTTACAGAAGAATTATCCAAGTCTTCCAATGATCAATACTTGCATTTCCTCAAATAGTTGTGAACAGCATTTAATCAGCATAAAAGATTGGGATGCTTCTATTTAACTGTAATTCAGATTGGTTTGATTACACAGTGAGCTTATTCGTTCATGTGACAAAGCAGTTAGGACTTCAGGCACGGCTGGATCCGGGGCATTAAAAAGGCTCATCAGGACCCAGTTTCTTTTTCTCAATTTCTTGTCTGTGGCCAAGAAACATGTCATTGCAAAGGTCTTGTTGCAACTCATTAATTCTGGCTGGGTCACATACTCGTCCCTGAACCAATTACCTTGGCCAGGGAACTATGTTGTCAGAATTGGCTAGGTCTATGCCATGTGTCCATTTTCAAGGAGCCAGCCTTTTGGTGTCATTGATTTTTCTATGACCTTTCTATTTTATATTTCCTTGATTTCTGTAGTTTTTTAATTTCATTTTTAAATTTTTTGATAATTCTTTTCCTCTGTTTTCTTTGGGGTTAATTTGCTCTTCTATTTTCTAGTTTCTTAAGGTAGAAGCTGAATTCATTAATGTGAGAACTCTTTTCTTCTCTAATACAGGCATTTTGTGCTATGAGTTTTCTTATAAGTACTGATTTAGTGGCAGATACAAATTTTGCTATGTTGTCTTTTCACTTTCATTCAGTTTGAAATACTTTCTAATGTCTCTTTTGATTTTTTTCTTTGACCTCTCAATTATTTAAAAGCATGTTATTTAGTTTCAAATATTTGTGGATTTTTCCAGAGATCTTTCTGTTATTAATTTATAATTTGATTTCACTGTGGTCAGAGAACATACTTTGTATAACTGGAATCCTTTTAAGTTTATTTAGACTTGTTTTATGGTCCAAAATATGGTCTTTCTTGGTAAATGTTCCTTGTGCACTTGAAAAGAATGTGTATTCTGCGTTGTTGGGTGGAGTGCTGCATCTATGCCAATTAGGTCAGGTTGGTTAATAGTGTTGTTCAAGTTTTCTACATCCTTACTGATTTTCTGTCTACTTATTATATCAGCTATTAAGAAAAACGTATTAAAACCTTTTATTGTAATGATGGATTTGTTTCTCTTTCTACTTCAATTCAATCAGTTTTGCAACTCTGTTGTTAGGTCCACAAATATTTAGAGTTGTTATGTATTTATGAGTTGACCTCTTTATCATGATCCTACAAACTTCTTTATCCCTAGTAATAGTCTTTGCTCTAAAATTGGTATTCATAAGCCATCCTAACTTTCTTTTGATTATAAATAATTATTCATAAGCCACCCTAGCCTTCTTTTGATTATAAATAATTCTGTTTTCATGGTATCTCTTTTTTTCATCCTTCTACTTTCAATTTACTTTTGTCTTTAATATAAAATGCATTTCCAGTAGTCAGTATACAGTTGTTTTGTTTTTTCCTTTTTTACACCAATATGAAAATCTCTGCCCTTTAATTCAGAGTGTTTATAACATTTATACTTAACATAATTATATGATTAAATTTAAGTTAATCATGTTGATATTTGTTTTCCCATCTCCTCTTTGTTTTTCTTGTCCTCTTTTTCTGCTTTCTTTTGGACCAAGTGTTCTTTATGACACTATTTCTTCTTTGTTAAATTATTCCTAGAGCTTTTTTGTGATTTTAGTGGTTGTTTTAGATATAGTATACACCTTTAACTTATAATCTGCCTTTAAGTAATAGTATGCCAATTTACACATTGTATGAGAACCTTACAATATTATACTTCCATTTCACCCCTCACAGTCTTTATACTATTGTTGCTACACATTTCACTTATACATACATTTTAAGGTCTGTCCCAAAAGTATTGGCTAAGAAAACTATTTTAATTATATTGATATCGGCTCGATACTTTCAGGACAGACCTCATATAAACCACAGCATACATTGTGTTTGTTTAGGACTAAATTATTATTTAAATAAATCTTTTATATTTACCCATTAGTTGCCTTCTTAAACCTCTTCATTCCTTCATATAGATCTAGACTTCCACCTAATATAATTTTCCTTTTGCTTAAAGGAGGTCTTCCTTAAACATTTCTTGCTCTGCAGTGTGTTGGTGAAGAATTCTTCTAGTTTTGGCACATGTCTGAAATTTTTTTATTTTGCTTTTGTTTTTGAAAAATGTTTGAGCCCTGGTTGGTGGCTCAGTGGATTAGTGCTGGCCTGCAAATCCAAAGGTCACTGGTTCAGTTCCTAGTCCGGGCACAAAACTAGGTTGCAAGCCAGGTCTCCAGCCAGGTCCATAGCTGGAGGCAGGTGAAAGGCAACCATACATTGATGTTTCTCTCCCTTTCTTCCTCACTCACTGTCCTTCTCTCTAAAAATAATGAATAAAATCTTTAAAAATTAAAAGAAAAGAAAAGAAAATGTTTATTGGGTATATAATTTTACAATTAATTAACAGGTTATTTCCTTTGAGAAATATTGGTCCACTGTCTTTTTTGCATTGTTTTCAAAAACAACTCTTAAGTTTCTTAACCTCTGCATTTAACAAATTTTTTTCCTTCACCACTTTTAACATTCTTCTTATCACTGGTTTTGAGCAATTTGATTATGATATGCCTTGGTGCCGTTTTCTACAGTTTTATTGAGCTGAAGATTTGTTGAGCTTCATGGGTCATTATGTTTTTAAATATTTTTCTTTCCCCATTGATTTTTCAGGGAGTCCAATTACATCTATATTTTCTATTGCTGTCTTTATTTTTATTTATTTATTTTAAAATAATTTATTAATTATTTTTAGAGAGAAGGTTAGGAAGGGAGAAAGAAAGGGAGAGAAACATCCATGTATGCCTGCCTTTCACCTGCCTCCAGCTGAGAACCTGGCTGGAGACCTGGCTTGCAACCTGGTTATGTGCCCTGGCTGGGAATCAAACCAGCGACAATGCTTGGGTTCATAGGCTGGTGGCAATCCACTGAGCCACACCAGCCAGTGGTCTATGGCTGTTTTTAAATACACTGATATTTTCTTCTGTAATATCTAAAACACCTTTCATCCCAGTATATTTTTTCATCTCAGACGTGTAGATTTTATCTCTATAAGTCTGAGTCATGCCTTTTCATTTCTTTATATCCTTAATTTAAAGGCATTATATTTTAATGCCTTTCTTAAATTTTTAAACATCTGGAATACAATTACGGTAACTATTTTAATGTTCTTGTTAGCTAATTCTGGATATAGAATCCTAGGTTGATAGTTTCTTTCACTCTAGTACTTTGAAGTTATCATTGAATTTTCTTATTGCATTATTTATGGTGACAACTCAATTATCATTCTTATTCTCTTCAATATAATGTTTATTTTTCCTCTGGCTCTTTTCAAGGTTTTGTTTTTGTTTTTCAGGAGCTTTACTATGGCATGCCTACTTTTCCCCCCTCTTGTTTGAGACTAGTTGAGTTTTTGGACCTGTGGGTTGGTGTTTTTAATCAAATTTGAAAACATTTTGGCCATAAATGTTATTCAAACATTTCTTTTTTTCCCCCCAAGTCATTAAACTTTATTCTGAGCTTACATTCCCTCATCTTTAAATAAACAAACAAGTAAACAAACAGGATCTGTCAAGCATTATTCTCTGAATTATGCTGAGGATCAAATTAGATAAGGCATAGGAAAATAGTTAAACAACTATAAAGTTCATAAAATAAAGGCAACTAATACATTTATGCTTTTTAAAGAGTCCCATAAACCTTGTTGTCTAACTTTTTTTTGTTGTTGTTGTTGTATTACATCCATCCCCTTTTTGCTCCCCTCTGTCCCCCTCCCCACCCACCCATTCCCCCCAAAGTCAATCCCACCTGTTGTCCATGTCCATGGTTCCTTTATACTAGGCTCTTGCCTAAGCTGCTCCCCTTTCTTGCCTCTGCCTCCCCCCTCCCCCCAACCCCTTTCCCCCTGACCACTGAAGGCCTATTCACTGTATTCATATATTTGGTTCTGTTTTGCTTGTTGTTAGTTTTGCTCATTATTGTCCCG
>PVIW01012744.1:0-30585 GCA_004026585.1 Noctilio leporinus
TCATTATTGTCCCATAATGGGTGAGATCATATGATATTTGTCCTTCACTGACTGGCTTATTTCACTAAGCATAATACTCTCCAGTTCCATCCATGTTGTTGCAAAGGGTACAAATTCCTTCTTTCTTTCTGCTATATAGAATTCCATTGTGTAAATGTACCAAAGTTTTTTGATCCAATCATCCACTGATGGGCACTTATGGAGTATCTTATTTGTTGAGTACAACTGCCCATGAGGTGTTATTATTTATCTTATTTTATCAATGAAGAAAACAAGGTTTAGGGAAATTAAATAACTAGCCAAGACTATACAGAAAGAAAGGGGTTTTACTAGGACTCAAACCCAGGTGTGTCTGACTTTAAAAGCCAGAGTACCCTCCTTATTCCACACTCACAGGGGTGTGAAGGTGTCCACATTGCCATTATGCGCTGTATGTCATGGAGGGCACTCCGCCAGGCTGGTAGTTGCAAGTCTTGCTTCAGAACTCTTACCTCAGTGACAAATTGGTAATCATAAATTGTTCCTTTTTCCGGAAATGGGACAGTTAGTGCTTTTGAAGACATTTGTTCAATATCACTCAGTAATTTAAACTTATTTTGAGTTTCTTCTGAAATTGGACCTTCCATTAGCTCTCGAAGAATCATATTAAATTTCAAACGATCATCGTCTTTACAAGAAGCACCAATGGACCATATCAATGAAAACAGAAAAATGCCCTGTAGTGGAGAAATGAAAAGATAGAGTGCATTAAAGAGTAACTTTAATCTATTCTTGAAGCTTAAATCAGATTAGCTAGATTAATATCTATGAAAGGAAATGAATAAAGTGATATATAATAGTAGGTTAGCTCAATATGTTGTAATAATTAGTTTTTAAATCAATTTGCATGTTTTATAAAAATCTTACTATCAGAGAAGATAATACAATGCAAAATATAATTTCTAGCCAGAGTGAAACAGAATGATTAGTATGAAAAATCACTTGATATGTTAAGTATATGGCAGGACCTTGATATTAAAAAGAATATTATGATAACATTTTATAAGTATAATAGACTATTTTAATAGGACTAATCAACCCACAATATACATGTTATTTTTTTATTTAAACTTTGCTACAGTATGTTTTAAAAGTGTAACCAGTGCATATTCTTTTTATTTGTCTGTTGGAATAATTATCGGACCGTGGACTACATAACTAGAACTACCATCCTGTAAGCTGTCTTCTTACCAGACTCAGGCAGAGGGAACAGGGTAGAGGACAAGACCAAATACCAAATGAGAAAACTTGTTTGCTAGTTTAAAAAATCAAATCCCCTTATTAGTGCCAGTGCTAACACAATCTTGATTGTGCTCATAAAAGTTGTGGATTCTACTTTGACACTGTTCTCCTACTGTCTTACATTACTCACAGACTGTTTCTCTCTGGAAACTGTATGAAACTAAATTAAAATTAATTCATTATATAAAATATAAGCAATAAGACTAACCTATTGATGACATTAGCAAGTGTTACTATTAGCTATATATAATTTTATTAAAGAATATCCAAAGTGTGTTGGTAATTTTATTTGTTTTACAAACATTTTTATAGATTATGTATTTTCTTGCTTTCCTTAATCCAAATATATATGTATCCACACACACACACACACACACACATTTCATGAAAAAGAGAAGAAAATAATGAATCATTATGATTTTGCAGTTGACAGAAAGGTGAATCCCATTGTTAAATGGTGATTGACATTTTGGAAATTCATAATTTCTGAGGCTGATCAAATGGCACAAGATTTTAGCAGCAGATCTACGATCGTTGGGCTTCACTTAAATCTCATGATGCCAACAAAACTGCCAATCTAGGTGTTTCCCTAGCAGCACCTCATATTTTGGGCCTGATTTTTTCCTCGCTGTCCAGCTACCACCCTTGGTCCAGCCCCTAATTCCAGGGGGAAAATCAGGTAGCAGTGGAGAAAGCAACAGATGTCTTTCTATTGCATAATTCACAGGCAATGAACCTTACCTCAAGCAAAGAATATATTTCTCGATCATTTCTCTCTCTTACTTTGACTTCATCAGCAAAGTCATCCATAAAACAGTCTATTAGATTCATTAAGGATCGGACTAAATTTGTATCTGAAGTAGGAGATAATTCCTAAAAAAGAAAAACCACAGAAAGTAAATTAATTAAACAAATTTAATTAGGCACTGATTTAAATAGCATCAATTAATACTTATTGGACTCATTTAATTCTAACAGCTATAGTATCTACAAAAAGGCACTATCATTATAACTCTAGTTTATGGGAGGGAAAACTGAGGCACACATTTATTTCCTAGTCCAGAGAATGGCAGCTGCAGCTGTCATGTCAGGTAGCATCTGTTCCTTAACCACTCTTGTACTGAATCTCAAATTTAAAAACTTATTGTGTGACATGCTCAGTTAATTTAATCAAAGACATAGATTCCAATTTTAAACACAAAAACACTAAAAATTCCTTCAGAGGCGGCAATTAATTTGCATATCTAAAATGCTTCATAAATAAAAAACATTTTAACAGCACCTTTATGAGCTACAGCAATACTCATAGTAAACTCATCCCTATGAAGTATATTTTCAAGTCTTCAAGCACACAAAACATTGCTGGGCGGCTGTAAATGTTTCTCACTTTACTTGTTTGGGTCTCACCATGACAGCTTATAAAATAAATTGAAATAATGCGTAGAGCCCTTAGAACCATGCAGCATATAGAAAGTTCTCAGTGAACATCTGTCTTCTACCCTGCAAGCTCTCCTCCAACCTTCAGAGTTATATTGCTTCATGGTAGCAGGTAAAAATTAACTCTCTGAAATGAACTTCATAGTCAGTTACAGGCTCAGTAGAAGAAGGCAGAAATGACAACTGAGTCACAGACTAAGGGTGGGACTAAGTGTTACTGACACAACACTAAAAAGTAGAATTCAATATACACTTGAAACCTATATGATCCAATTAACCAATGTCACCTCAATAAACTTAATTAGAAATACAAATAGTTATGTATTACTAAAAGAAGACACTTATTACCCAATAGTTAGTAACAGACATTCATAATTTTTTCAAGGGAGGACAAAAGTGCAAAGTGTATTTTAGAAACTTTGCATCAGAAATGGGTCTTTTTCTGTTTTGCTGTTAAAAGAATAAGTTTCAGTTATATGAAAAATTCATTTAGTTGGAATATCGGCATTCTCCAACAGTGTCAGAAGAAAAGAAAAATCCTGCAGCTGATATTTTTTATGACCTCAACATATGAATGTTTAATTGTTCTGAAGGATGATTACTTCAAATCTACCACATATTTCAGCGCTGTTTGTTTGTTGGCTTGTTTATTTTTACAGCCATGAAAGAGCAGCCTGCACTCACTGTGGGGCCAGCATTCGCCACACGGCTCCGCCCCGGCCCTGAAGTGACCTTGCCTCTTCCTGAGTGTACCTGGGACCAGCATCCTCCCACCATTTTCTCACTTGCCAAACCCAAGGGACTTGTGCCAATCCTTGCCTGCCTTGACCTTTTAGTAGTTTCTCTAACACTGACTACTTGCTTCTTACAATGCTATCCCTCCTCTTTCCTCCTAAACTTGCTGGTCTACTCAGGATTCTATCCTTCATTCTCTTCTTTTTCCTCTGGATTTTCCTTTTAGGTAATTGCCATTAACACGGTTTTAATCTCCACTCTCTGCCCTGGCTGGTGGCACAGTGGATAAGGTGCTGGCCTGTGAACCCAAAGGTCACTGGTTCAATTCCCAGCCAGGGCACATAACCAGGTTGCAAACCAGGTCTCCAGCCAGGTCTGTAGCTGGAGGCAGGTGAAAGGCAAACGTACATTGATGTCTCTCTCCTTCTCTGCCTCTCTCCCTTCCCCTCTCTCTGAAAATAATAAATAAAATCTTGAAAATCATAATAATAATAAACTCCACTCTCCTATGTGTACCCGGAGATAAACTTCAACCTCAAGCTTTTCTGTTATATTTCAAACAGCAGAACAAATACCAGCCCTGTGTTCCTATCTTCGTTCCAAAGCCAAAGTCATTCTGAAAGACCTTCAGTCCACAACTACCAAAGCAGTGATTCGGCACACGTTCCAGACCATTTCCAGCTGGAGAGGGTCTAAGAATTTCTCGGAAATTCCACCAACTCTCTGTGGCAGGTTTCCATTCATGCGGTCACTTCCCTACCTTTTATCTTTCCCCCACCCCACCCCTCCAGGATATATTGAAATGAAGAAAAATGGATTTGCTTACTTTAGGACCACTTTCAATCCTTCTTTCAGGGACTGACTGCCCTCCCAGAACTGGTGTTTCTAGCTAGTGACAGCACTCCCTACACAATCAATGCACTCATGCTGTGTACAGTGAGCTCCTCATTAAGCATGTCCACACAGTAATATGTGATCCTCCATCATTACCCACTATCCAGTCTTTCAGATAGCCCTTTTTCCCTGATTACAAAATGATATATATTTATTTTAGGAACTTTGGGAAACAAAGAGAATTATAAAAATAGTAACTACTTAAAATAGAAATAGTCCATTAGAAATGAGAGACAACATTTTAGAGTATTTTCACACAGATGTGGTTAGGTGGGTCTTTGAGACTTTTTTAAGAGAAAAAAGATTAGCACCCATACATTTTCTCAAACCCTAAGGTGCTCCACTTAAAATATGTTTGATAGAATAATAAATAAAAACCTTTTTACTTTAATTAAAAAAAGGTTTTAGTCAAACTGGTTAAGAAAACATTTTAATATCTATTAGTTAATAGTGAAAGTAGACATTAGCATTAATATATTTATCCAATTTAGATTTTCCATTTATTTGTTTACATCTTAAAATTCCCATCCCTCTTACCTTTGTGTGCTTTCTAATAAATTCTACAGAAATAGGGACCATTCTTTCAAATAAGCTCATTATAAATTCCTTCTGGGTGCCAGTGAGCGTAGCAGGTAGCAGATTTACCCAAGACATCATCAGCGGCCTCCAGCCCAACATGTGAGGTTCCATG
The DNA here is from genome assembly GCA_004026585.1 of Noctilio leporinus. Classification (NCBI taxonomy): domain Eukaryota; kingdom Metazoa; phylum Chordata; class Mammalia; order Chiroptera; family Noctilionidae; genus Noctilio; species Noctilio leporinus. The sequence goes on from PVIW01012744.1 coordinate 5,039, forward strand.
TAAATCATACCGCATCTGGAAACCTGCCAAAATGGGAACTGTTGACATTAAGGTACTGACTATAAAAGAAATATGACTGGCTATATCTCTTTTTCACAAACTTTTGTGGAAAAAAATGCTTAAGTTTATATCATTTCATGAGCTAATTTTTTATGTCTGACTTGACCAAATGGTCACAGATAAAGAGGGAAAAAAAAACCCTGACTCTTAAATTTGTCAAGGTAATGTCAACAGATCCGCCTGCTCCTGGAGAATCAAAGGTTGCTGTCAAAGTGAATTCTACTAACACTTTTCATTTAAAGTGAAAGGGACTTGGTGACAAAAGCATTTGTAACATTCCAGATTTATAAGCAGATGTCAAACTTGAGAACTTACAGTGGCAGGAGAAGCAACTTCCAAATCCATTGGTTCAAAAATAAGATTCATTTGTGGTGACATCTGAATAATCTCCCCACTCATGAGACATAGCTTTTTGTTGTCATCCAGTACTGTATTCATATTTTCAATCCATACCGCATCTACCGGTCCATCAAAAATTAACCACTTCCTGTCTGGTGTCTGGTTTATGCATATGGTGAATACAAGGCAAAAATGTAATAATGATATGTAAGGAAACAGCTTAATATTTCAAAAACTTAAATGTAATTCTGTTAAAGTTAATTTCACCTCTTGAATAAAGTATATATAAATAAAGAACGCATATCCATATAGAGGGCATGTAGAATATATGTAGAATAAACCATATATATATAGAGAGATAGACATAGTCACTGAGTAAGCCTGTACAGGGAGAGGCAAAACTATACTCACAGTTGTTTGTATGGAAAATAGTATAATTAATAAATAACAGTACAAAACTAAACTGGGTTTTGTGTACTCACAACTGTAAACCTGCTTTTGCCTCACCCTGTATATGCTACAGACAAGACTTAACATAGCACTTTTCCTAAGATTGTATTTTTTCCAGTGTTTCTGAATTCACACATAACATGTTTCAGGAGGTAGTATAAGTTAAAAGTGTATTTGCCAGGGCAAACAGGAATTTTACTTGGATTGTCTGACTCTGTATAGCATTGTGTTCGTATAGATTACTTATTCTTATGTTCTAAGTCAAAGTTTTGTTTCCTCCACACACATTTATATACTACACACCCTCTTGGGCTGAACCACTTCATGGAGGAATAGGACATTAATATCAATGTAACATTCACAGTCCCACATTGATAAATATTGAAATATTTGCACATTGTCTGGAATACAGTAAATACCCCCAAAACATTAAGGAGTAGACAATGATTAGCTGGCACATGCAAAAACGGATTTTCCTTTCCAGACCTTGTGAATCAGCCTTTTTATGTACAGCGATGATGTCTTGGTTCAACGTCAACAACGTTAATTTGAGTTGAAGTATTGAACCATTTATATCCATCTTAACACATTGTCAGTCCCCATGGCTGGTTGCATTAAACTCAGAGACAGGGGGCCTGTCATGGCCTCTGGCCACCACACACATCCACACTTGGAGGTCAGCTCTGGAAAAGTTTGGGAAGCAAGGAAGGGCCTGTACCTCAGAGGTTAATATTCCCTCATACTGGTGGCTTCCCATGCCTGTTAATACTCACTTCGCAAAAAACAAACACCAAAAAACAACAACAAAAACAACTGTCTTGTAATGGTGGTATATTGGGTTTTGTGATCTGAAAAGCCTTACTTTTAATTTGGCTGTACTTATCAGCTATCAGACATTGGGGCAGCTACTTAACAACCTCCCTGAGACTTGGTAGTTGTGAAATATCACTTCTTGGAAAATGTAAACTATGTGACTGAGTAGAAGATAAGAGATCTCATGATTATTTCTGTATAAATAAAATAATTGCATACATTATTTAGAGTTCATCCACCGTAGTGAGATGACCTAAGCAGTTACATCAGTAGCCCCAGATCTCTGTGCCTCAGGGTCACTGTCACCCTTGATGTCACTAGGAAAGCCTGTTGCTGGATAAGACCTCTGTTCCGTGAGAGTCTATCCTCATGCTACTTGTTGTCCACAGTCCTGCAGCCAATAAGAACAAGAGCCAAGATTCGATGTTTTTCTATTGTTACACTGACTCATGAGTCAGGACCAACTGGGTCTTCAAGTAGGAAAAAAGCACTAAATTTAGTATGTATGGAATCCGAATAAAGGAACTATTCAATTTATTTATTAATTAAAAAAATAAATGTCTCTAGCTTAGGCCCTCTTTCCTTTAAGGCTGTCTCCCCTGTGATCACAGTCCTTGGAGCACTTGAAAGCGCGTGGCAACCAAATAACGGTTGACGGGCCTGTGAACTCGGCCACAGCCGAGGATGCCGGGTAGGTGAGTGCCGGCTCCCCTTCACAGCAGGCAGCAGCTGGCATATCCTTTACGTCTTCCGCCTTCCGCAGACAGCTCCTTGTCACAGCTACAAGGACAGTGTCGGGACTTGGACACATTTTTGGCAACGGCCTGCAGTTTCTCCTCTATACATTGGAACACATGTAGCCAACAGTTAGTGGGTGTACCGGTGACGGCGGCAGTGCAGCAGGGCAAAGACAGAACATCACTGACGTGGCGAAAGATCATGCTATTTGAAGGCTCTCCTTCCCAGGTCATTTTGCCTGAACAAAGAAAACCAGAAACACCTCCCCCTCCCCACCCCACCCCCGTCCTTCACCAGGGCAAAGCTGCATGCCAGCAAGGTTTCCGCACCTTTGTAGGTGTTAATGAGGTTCTTTGCAGAAACACAGCCAGGCTATCTAGTAATGCTTTTTAAATAAATATCTTGTGCTATAAATATGTTTGTTTGAAACAACTGAAAAAATCAGAAATTGGTGAGATATCACGGACTTCTAAACATGCATGCAGAAGTGTTAGCACTCACCACTGAAGCAGCGAATGCCCTGAAGCTGACGGCAAGGACCCCATCAGACCACTCGTGGGACACTGCATCGAACTGTCCGTACAGCTGACCCATGGTGACAGACTTGGGATTTAAAACAGTAATTTGAACCTTGTTTTCTTCCATCAACCCCTTAATGGGAAAAAAAATCAATCAATCAACCAATATATTTATATTTTGAAGAATAGTGTATGTATAGAAGACATGATTGTATATATAGAAAATCTGAAAGATTCTACAAAGAAATACTAAAAAAAGTAAAAAGTGCATTTACCAAGGCTCTAGCATACGAGATCACTATATAAAAACAGATTGTATTTTCTAGGCCAATAAACAATTGAAAATTAAAATTTTAAGATACCATTTATAATAGTATTTAAAAGCTCAAGTGACTTCCACTCATGATAGCAATGCAGGTAAACATGTCTTGACTCCTCACACAAGCAAATCAAATGTACAACTAACTCCAGAAAACTATCATTCAGAACTGTCAGAAACTGAGCTGAATGGAAGTCCTACAACTACAGAATTAAAGAAGAAACTGCATTGAGACTAGCAGGAGGAGTGGAAACATGGAAAGGGCTGGACCCACACCCAAAGTGGTGGATAACAATTGGGAGGGGTATCTCAAGAGCAAAGGCTCCCAGCCCCACACCAGGCCCCTGAGCCTAGGGTTCCAGTGCCAGGAAGAGAAATCTCCATAACTTCTGACCATAAAACCCATCAGGGATTAAGGCTGGGGAAGGCAGGAAGTGCTAGATTCCCTGGCAGTTCCTCTTAAAGGGTCCCACGTACAGGCTTACTCAGACTCACTACCTCTGAGCTCCAGCACTGGGACAGCAGATGGAAGGGTACCAGAGACATATGGGGAGCACTAAATTGTCTGGCATCAGAGTAAGAGATGGGGGCAGCTTTCTCCCAGACATAGCGTTGGCAGAGGCCACTGTTCCTTTTCTAAGCTCTCCTCCCACAGAGCCACAGAGCCAGCAGGTGAGTGCCATATCTGAAACTCCACCCCCCTGGTTCACACTGTTTGCCCCACCCTGGTGATTCCTTGAGGCCCTGTCCCATCCAACTTTTAGATCCATCCAAGCTATTTCCAGTGGCTTTTTCATACAAATGGCTTGTGTTGACCCATGTTTCAGATTTTCCTGAATTCTCTCACAAAGGCAAAATCTGGCTTCTTCAAGTCCCACAACTCTTGCTAAGTTGCCCCTAGCCCAGCAGTAGGAGCATCTGGCCATGGGTCACAGTGTGGCCTCCCCTGAGCAACTCTAACCCCAGCACAAGTAGCAGCCACCTGCAGAACATTGTGTAGCTTATGCTGTGTGATCCCAGACAGAACGCAGATGTTGGTTGACCTTGGATGTACCAACAGCAATCAAGGTTACAACAGGAGAGTGTGCACAGCCCACATAGTGTATATACATGTACCTCAACTACCCAGTTTGGGTGATAGGGGAGGCTGTGCCACTGGATTACAACATTAGGCCACAAACATGGGGAGGATGCTAAAACAAGACAAAATACATGGCCCAATTGGAAGAACAGGATAAAACTCCAGAAAAAGAACCAGAAAAATGGAGATCAGCAACCTATCATATGCAGATTTCAAAACACTGGTAATAAGATGTTTAATGAACTAGTGAGGACTTCAACAGCTTAAAAAAGATCTGGTCAGAAATGAAGGCTATAATTAAAATAAAGAACAATTTATAGGGAATCAACAGTAGAGTGGATGAAGCCAAGAATCAAATAAGTGATTTGAAATATAAGGAAGCAAAAAACAACCAATCAGAATAGCAAGAAGAAAAAGGAATCCAAAAATGAAGACAGTAAAAGGAGCATCTGGGACAACTTCAAGTATACCAACATTTGCATTATCAGGTGCTGGAAGGAGAAGACAGAGAGCAAGAAACTGGAAACCTACTTGAAAAAATAATGACAAAAAACTTCCCTAACTTGGTAAAGGCAATAGCCATACAAGTCCAGGAAGCACAGAGAGGCCCAAACAATATGAACTCAAAGAGGTTTACACCAAGACATAACATAATTAAAGTGCCAAGGTTAAAGACAAAGAGACAATCTTAAAAACAGCAAGGGAAAACCAGTTAGTTACGTACAGGAGAGTTCCTATAAGTCCATCAGCTGATTCCTCAAAAGAAAGTTTTCAGGCTAGAATAGATTAGAAAGAAATATTTCAAGTGATGAAAAGCAAGGACCTATAACCAAGATTACTCTACCCAAAAAAGGTATCATTTAGAATCAAAGGACACATAAAGAATTTCCCAGACAAGGTAAAGCTAAAGGAGTTCATCACAACCAAATCAATATTATATGAAATGTTAAAGTCTTCTTTAAGAAGAAATAGATCAAGTTATAAACAATAAAATGGCAATAAATACATCTATCAACAGTTGAATCTAAAAAACAAAATGAACAAACAAGCAGAATAGAAACAGAATCCTAGACACAAAGAACATTTTGATGGTTGCCATATGGGACAGGGTGTCAATGGAATAGGCAAAAACGGTGAAGGGATTAAGAAGTACAAATTGGTAGTCACAAAATAGCCAGCCATGGGGAAGTAAAGTACAGCATAGGGAACAGAGTAGCCAAAGGACATATAGGCATGGCCCATGGACATGGACAACAGTGTGGGGATTGCCTGAGAGAGTGGGGCTGCTAGGTGGAGGGGGACAAAGGAGAAAAAATTGGGATAAAATGTAATAACATGAACAAAATATAATATAAAAAAGAAAAGGAAAACAATTAAAATTTTAATTAAAAAATAATAAAAAGCTCATAAAATACTTAGAAAATAATTAGCAAATGTTATATAAGATCTATAAATCTAAAACTGCAAAACAGGAGTTGGCAATTTTTTTTTTTGATAAAGGGTCAGATAGTAAAGAATTATAGGCTTTGCAGGTTAATGACTTGTGACATATTTTTGTGCTTTTCTTCCTTTCTTTTTATTTTCTTCCTTTTAAAAATCTTAAAGAATATTAACACCATTACAGTAATTTAAGGCTTTGGACTGAACTGGGCCTATGGGCTGCAACTGGCTGACCTCTGCTACAAAACATTCTCTAAAGGAAAAGTGAAAGATCTAAATACAGTGAAATACATACTATTCTTATGGAAAAGTTAATACTAGTAAGTTATCAGTTTCAACCAGAACCCTGAAAGCTGGTTATGGAATTGTTACATGAGATATTAATACCCTTGTGGCACAGGCCATTTTTTAATTTGTTTTTAATTAATATATTTTATTTTATAAAAGTAGTTTCAGGTTTATAGAAAATTGGATAGAAAGTACAAAGATTCTTACATATTCCTTCTCTCCACCTCCTCCCCTCACCTGAGTTCCCCTAAGTCCTTGCATTGGTGTGGTACATTGATACGATTGATGAACTGATAGTGAAATACTATTACTAACTAAAGTCCATGGTTTACATTAGGGCTCACTCTTTGTATTGTAAAGTTCTATGGGTTTTGTCAAACCTAGTGTCATCTATCCACCACAGAATGGTTTCACTACCCTAAAAATCCTCTGTGCCCCACCTAGTCATAATCATCTCATGTTTATATATAACAACATAACAAGTTCAATTCTTCCCAACACTGCCTTCCACCCACCACCCTCAGTGCTTGGGACACAAACTACCAAACTGAATAAAAGATCTGAGAATAACATTATTAAAGAGTAAAACAAACCCAAGGTCTTTGCTTTCTTGTCTGTGCCTAGGAAAGGGGTAACAATGTATCTTCCTAAATTCAGAATTAGGGGAAGCTGTCATTTTCTTAGAATACAGTTGCTGCCACCAAGACAAGGTTTTGTCTCAAATGCAGCAGGGCTAGTGTGAAGCTGCACTTGCAGGCAACGGCTATGAGGCCTGCCTGTCCTTAGGTCACCACAATGTCACTCTTCAAATTTCCAGGTAATGAGCCATTTGGGGCTTTATAGTTGGACTAGAATACATGTTGACACCTTCATCTTCTTCAATCTTTGAGCAGCACCACATCTAGCTCTTTTGGCGACCTTTTTTCAGAGCAAAAACTATTAGTCCATGTAATAGCAAAACAAAAAATACAAACAGACAAAAAAAAAACAAGAAAAGGAAGGTGGGATGGCAGAAAAGCAGGACAGGTAAAGGTAAAAGTAAAAGTAAAGGTAAAGGTCAGGTGAAGGGGAAGGGAAGAGAAGGGAGAAGAAAGGAAATAGCATGAAAGTATGAAAGTAAACAGGTGACAGAAATAAGTAGACTATCAGTTTGTATAATAAAGATAAACAAAAATATAAGGACCATTAAACTGAAGAAAATAATAATCAGACTATTTACTCTCTAAAAAAGTAAATCACAGGGATGCCCAGAGACCTGCGCAAGTATATATGCAAGGATAAATGCGATATTCTAGTTAGATGCACGGAATCCAAGACAAATAACAGAATAAGCACACAATTTTATGTTAGTTGAAGGGGAGACTGTACAGTGAATATATAATGATCACAAATCCCATCCAGGCTATAAACACTGGAATATGAGAAACATAAACGATTAAAAACCCAAGTAGACACAACTGCAATATTAGTGGGGAAATTTAAAACAGCCTCATTCCTTTAGCCTATCAAAGTAGACCAAACTGTAAGCTGTAGGATAGAACTTCTGAATAACATAATATTTACTTTTATTATATACATATATTATATAACACACACACACAAACACACACATTTCAATTCAATACCACAGGCAGCCAGTAACAGAAGTTTGCACTACAATTATAGCCACCCAGAAAATAAAAAATACTCTCCTAAAAGTATAAAAACAAAACTATCAAGTGTTTCCAGACTTTTTCTACAATGACTGTGTGTTACCTTTATAATTAAACATTTTAAAAACAAAAATAAAAAGTTGAGAGGGAAATATGTGGCAATCCCTTTACATGCTGACCTTTCTACTTGCTTCATATTACTTTTCTACTTTTATGTTCTCTTTGTCTTATTTTTTCATGACTTTAAGTTGCTTTATTAAAGTATCTTTTATTTTTGTAAAGCATTTTAAAAAATGACCATACACTCTATTGTGCACCCTGATCATAAGTATGTTAATGCACTTATAACACACTTACCTTCTCACATATGTCATTTAGTGCTCCAGCTAAGACGCGATATGCACTGGTTTTTCCTCCAAATGGTTCCCCAACAATCATAAAACCATGACGCACAATCATCATTTCATATATTTGAAGAATCTTCTCAGAAAAGAAACTGGTCATTTGCAAATTCATGGCATCACAGTTGTCTTTGATAGCTATCAGCAAATCATTGTAATCTGGTTTTGGCAATTTCACCCCCGGAAATAAATCTGAGGTAATTCCCTGAGGATAGACAATTTGGGGATGTATATTATATATTTATATATCTACGATCTTTCTGTCTATACATATATGTATACATGCACACATATATACACATGTACATGTATATATACATAATTACATACATATACATGTATACAGAATACACTATCTACACACAATTTCTCTCCTCCTCCTATCTACTATTCATGGAAATAGAGCACATTAACTCATAGTTCAACAGTATCTTAATAGCTTTACAGAGGTATGTTGACATACAATAAGTTGTGTATGTTTAAAGTGTACAAAAGTGAAACAATCAGGTCACAGGATAATCACATATCATTCCCAAAAGTTTCCTTGTGAGCTTTTATAATCCTCCTTCCCTCTTCTCTTCAATGTCCCCCACCTCCATTCCCAGGTGCCTACTGATTTACTTTGTTACTATTTTTATTTGCATTGTTTGAAATTTTAAAAGATAAATTATATACTATGTGTACTACTTTTTATTGTCTGGCTTCTTTCACTTGGCACAAAGATTTGAAAATTCACACATCTCAGCACGTATCAACAGTTCATCGTACCTACAGTTCATCATATGGAAGCACTTCCATATATTGAAATGCCAGTTTTAAAGTCCATTCCCCTATTGATTGACATTTTCATTGTTTTCAGCTTGGGTTATTACAAATCGAGCTGCTATGAACATTTGTGTAGAAGTCTTTTTATGGGCAAACACTTTCATTCTTTTGGGTAAATAGCAAGGAGTGGAATACCTGGATAATATGGTGGGCGTGTTTAACCTTTTAAGAAATTACCTGCTTTCCAAAGTGGTTGTAGTGTTTCACATTGCCCCAGGAGTGTATGAGAGTTCCAGTATTTGATAGGAGCGTCTTTTTTAATTTGAGCCATTTGAATAGGTGTGTAATGGTATCATATTATGGCTTCAATTTACATTTCCCAACAACTAACATTTTTGCATCTGCTTATTTGCCATATGTACATCTTCAATAAAGTGCCTTTTCAAGTCTTTTGCCACTTTCAATTGGTTTACCTTCTTAATGGTAACTTATGATCATTCTTTAAGTATTATGCATACAATTCTTCCATCATATATCTAATTTACAAATACTTTTCCTAGCCTATAACTTGTCTTTCACTCTTTTACCAGTACCTTTCAAAGAACAAACATTTTGATGACTCTATTTTATCAATTTATTGTTTTATGCGTTGTGCTTTGGTGTCATATTTAAGAAATTTTTGCCTAACCCAATGTCATAAGGGATTTCTACTGTTTTCTTCTAAAAATTTTAATTTTGCAGTATGTTTAAGTTAAAAAGTTAGAGAATAAACAATATCTGATTTTTAAAAAAATTTTTTTAAAAAGATTTGATTTATTATTTTTAGAGAGAGGGGAAGGAAGAGAGGCAGAGAGGGAGAGAAACATCAATGTATGGTTGCCTTTCACCTGCTTCCAGCTACAGAGCTGGCTGGAGACCTGGCTTGCAACCTGATTATGTGCCCTGGCTGGGAATCGAACCAGCAACCTTTGGGTTCGCAGGCCGGCACCTTATCCACTATGCCACCATCCAGGGCTCAATATCTGATTTTAACACTAATTATAAAGGCTATCACATTGGTATAAAGATGAACAAATATATCAATGGAACAGAACAGGTCATCCAGACACAGCCCCACACACATGTGGACAACTCATTCTCAGTAAAGGCACAGAGGCCATTTCATAGATAAAAGACAGCAGTCTTCAGTATGTGATGCCAGAATACCTGTAAACAGTAAACTTTAATCCATATCTCATACCATACATAAAAATTGCTTCTAAGGCAGTTTAATCATTATAGTGAGTAGTATTTTAATCAGCTAATGTCCATCAAAAATTCATGTTCACCTGGAACCTCAGAATGTGACCTTATTTGAAAAGAGGATGTTAGCAGATGTAAGTTAGACGAGGTCATACTGGGTAATAAATCCAACGGTTGTTATCTTTGTAACAAAAAGGAGGGGAAGATTCAGACACGGAGACGCCCAGGAAAGAAGGCCCTGTAGTGATGAATGCTGGAACTGGAGTAATGTCATGGGAAGTGGATGACTGCCAGGAGCTACACAAACTGAGAAGAAGTAAGGGTTCTTCCCTGGGGCCTTCAGAAGAAGGCATCGCTTTGATTTCAGGCTGTAAGAGAATACATTGTGTTGTCTTAAGCCACCAAGTTTGTGGTACTTTGCTATGGTGGTTTTAGGAAACTAATATAATCATATAATATATGATTGAAAAGAATTATAATTCTATAATTTGTAAAGCTCTTAGAATGGTATCTGATCTATAGTAAATGCATAGTGTTTTTTAAATTAAAAAAAAAAAAAAATCTCAGTCCTGGCTGGTGGCACAGTAAATAAGGTGCCGGCCTGCAAACCCAAAGGATCGCTGGTTCAATTCCAGACCAGGGCACATAACCAGGTTGCAAGCCAGGTCTCCAGCCAGGTCCGTAGCTGGAGGCAGGTGAAAGGCAACCATACATTGATGTCTCTCTCCCTCTCTGCCTCTCTCCCTTCCTCTCTCTCTAAAAATAATAAATAAAATCTTTTTTAAAAACCCTCAAATTGTTCAAATGTTTTATGGTTAACCTTGAGAGGAACAGCTATCTCCAGCCATACTCGGTATTCGGTGGTTCTCAACAAAGACCCTGCCAGGTAGAATTGGAAATATGGGAGCTGTCCTTCTGGCTGTGACAGTGGGAGAGGTCTATGGGTACTGGGAGGGAGAGGCAGAGGAGCCAAATGTATAAGGGACAATCTCTCACAACAAGGGGTCGTCCGAATTGGGAAAGCCAATTAAACTCCATTTGTGCAACAGTGCTCCATAAACGCCACTGAATGAATACACAGCTGATGAGACTACATCAAGTGAGGTATAGTTCTGCTTTTTGAAAATAAAGCATTAAAAAATATATATTTTATTTATTTTGCTATTACAGCTGTCCCAATTTCCCCCCATTTTCCCCTCCTCCACCCAGTACCCTATTCCCTCCAGCAACACCCCCCTTAGTTCATATCCATGGGTCATGCATATAAATTCTTTGGCTTCCTTATTTCCTTTGTTCTTCTTAACATCCCCCTGTCTATCCTGTAATCACCAATGTGTACTACCCCCGCCCCCTTTCACATCCAGAATAAGCATAGCTTTAATTACTCCTGGAAAGTCTGTACAGTATACAAGTATAAAAAATAAAATAAATAAAAATAAACTGAAGGAAAACTTCAGAAAGAAAATGTATGCCTATTCCTTGTAGCTTGGGGTCTAGAAAACATTTGCACTGCCAGCTCTAAATACTAAGGGAAGCTCCTTTCAGAAAGATGCAGCGGGGCTGCTCCGGCCCTAGCTCCACGGGGCCAGCTGCCTGCACCTCCAGGGTGCACAAACCCACGCAACATTGAACATCTCAGGGGCCCACGTCCTGTCCCTGCTTTCTTCTACATAAGATGGGGAAAAGGAATAGCATAAAGTCAAATTATAATATCAAAACTCCAACCATCGTTCTCGTACTGCTTATCAATTATTTGTAATCTTATCTTAAAAATATAAGAAAATTATTAAGCATAGTTCTTAGCTTGTTCTGAAAAACAATGTCTTAACAGCTATTGCAATCTTTTAAGAAATTAAGCTTCTTTATTTTTTATTACCTCACCCATTAATGTAACAAACATTTACCAAGACTTACTCTATCCAAGGGAGTCAGTGCTGTATCATTCCCTCACCCTATATTCCAGTGTAACTTATAAGTAAGCATATGTGTGTTTTGTAACTTTTGTGTGCTCATTATACTCTGTAGTTTTAAAAGTACTGTTTTAAAATCCCAAGTTGTTAAAAGTCATCTGAGGCACCACAGAAAGCATAGATCATTCACACAGAACATGGAATGATCAATGCTTCTCTGTGCCATATCATTGCTTTCTACAGCTGAAGTTTCTCCCAGGGTGTTGCAAACTTGGACATGTGATAAATACATGATTATAAGAGTTTTGGTGCATTGTAATAATAGATGTTCTTACCTCAAAGAGTGGTAAATCATGAGACAAAAATTTTGGCAGGTTGACATCAATAATAGATCTAAGCAGTAAAATTTCTTCATTTTCATTTGGATATTTCAACTAAAAAAATAATGGTAGCATTTGTTAGCTGCACCCCTGCATTTTCACACACACACACACACACACACACACACACGTGTACACACATGTACACACAAGCATACAGGCCCAAGAGGTCATTTAAACCCATGCAAAATTATTGTTTTTAATTATTTTCATTTAGTTGGGTTGTTATTAATTTAGACTCTGACCTTTATTCTTGTTGAATTCTTTACTAGTTAATCATGAAAACCTAGATTTAACTAATTACCTCTCCCCAGAAGCTGAGTAAAAGCGACTGGCATGAACTCAGTGCAGTGGGGTGGCAGCTGCTGCCCTGTACTGGCTACAGCCTTGACTGTCCTACGCAGTCAAACCCAGCGGTGGGGTGCATAAGTGGGAATAATCATTAAACGTGGGCCATCATTTCTATAAAATGCATTTAAATTTGAAACATAAGCATTCACTTATTTGACCATATTTTCACACCAAGGCCTTTTCTCTGAGTGCGGAATTCGGCAAAAAAGCACATCAATAACGTATCATCATGAACGGCCCATAAACTCGGACAATGAGGTGGGAACTGACTGTGGGAGAGGGAGGGGGGATGGTGGGGCAGGGGGAGCAGTGGGGGTAAGATGAAACAATTGTAGTACGACAAGAAATTGATTAAAAAATAATGATTCATCATCTGCTCCATCCAAATTTGCGGTTTTCTGGTTTTGTTTTTCAAAGGGGATCAAGCTCTTCAGATATACTTGTTAGACCATCTAAGTACAGCATCCTTATCAATTTTAAGGATCTTTTTGAGTCACATGCTTTTCTTATTCACGCCTAATTCAAGTTCTTTTATTTATTTTTTAGAATTTCATCTTACTGAATCTTTCATAAACAACAAACTTAGTTTTCATAAAAACAAAACTCTTTTCATGTGTGTATGTTATCCATTTTCTTGACATTTAATTAAATGGCATAATGACAATAACATTCCCACTGGCTTGCAAGTTTTAAGAGCAAGTAAACTCTGGCCGGCTAAGGAACTGCAGCTCATCTGAAAGGAAGTGGCGGTGAGGGTGGCAGCCCCCCGGAGGCTGAGAGTTGAGCATCAGCACAAGTGCAGCCCGACGGAGTGGAGACAGCTGCTTAATGCCAAGTCGCTTAAGTAGGGGGTGTTTCAGAAAACATATTAAATTCCAAAATGCCTGTGGTAAATCCAACATTTGCTGGTTGAACTCAACTTGCTGCTGATGCCCATAATAAGGTTCACATAATTCACGAAAACCTGAACTCAAATTTACCCCAACCTTCAATACTTACTCACACCAAAGTATCTCCTATCATCTTAGATTTAATTTTCCAGAATTTTCTTCCTTTTCTCTAGAGTCTTTCTGCCTAATAAATGCCCTGTTTCTACTTAACCAACTTAAACCGTGTAAAATGAGTCATGCCTGGCAGTCAAGTTCAGCTCTTAATCTGCAGACTTCTCAATGCCAAAGCAAGTCCTGCTCATATAAACTTTGTCTTTGCATCAAATCTAAGGCACACACAAATTAGGATTTGTCAAAAGTTCATTTTGTTTTTTGAGAGGGTATTATTTTTTAAATCATACTTTATTGATTATGCTATTACAGTTGTCCCGATTTTTCCTCCTTTATCCCCTCCACCCAGTACTCCCACTCTTTCAGGTGATCCCCACACCACTGTTCATGTCCATGGGTCATGCATATAAGTTCTTTAACTTCTCTATTTCTTATACTGTACTTTACATCCCCATGGCTATTCTGTAACTGCCTATTTGTACTTCTTAATCCCCAAGAGGCGATTATTTTAAAGCAAATGTTTGCATTATTTCTTGATATAATAGAAACAAACTTCAAAATATTCAAGGCAACACATTCAACAATTCTAAATTAGCTTTGCACAAAGAATGATAGGATTCATTTACAGGATTCATTTGCTGTGTAACTTTCATAGCTCAATTCCACAGTTAAGATGTCAGTGATAACTTACCCTAGGACATGCATTATCTTTCCTATTATCTGACCACAATATAATCAAGACATGCCAGGTTAAAACAAATTGTTGCTTCTAGTTGCATTTGTTTATGGCAAAAAAATAGTTATGTTAGGCTAATGTGAAATAGAATATCACCACTATACAGTATATCAGAATTCTTGATAACATTATTTTAGAAGATAAAAACGCATGCCATTGTTCTTAACCATGTGAGATATATTTTAAAATCTTTATCTTCTGCAAATCATGAACATGAAAATTCTATAAACTCAGAGGTCATGTTTTGCATTTTTCTGTTATCTATAGCCTATCTTGCTTGCTTTCATAAAGACCTAATGCACAGTTATATTTCATAGTTCCACAAAATACTACCAATGAAAAGTTATCCAGATCTCAAAATATTTGGGTTTTTAATCTATACTTGTGATTTATATCATTTTGAAATGTAAACATTATATTGCAAAGCTATTACTGCTAGTTTATTAGTTGCAATTGTGTAATTATTTCAACTGACAATGTTTAGGGATTCTTGTATATACTTATTAATTGTGCATCATTTCCTTTAAAGCTATACATGTTCATGTAGAATAATAGCTTTCAAAATATCTCTCAGCAACAAAGAATGTTGTTCCTTGGTAGTACCTAGTTTCATGTATTTAACTTTATGGAACAGATCTCAGATCACTAAGAATTACATGTCTCAGGTTTTAAAAATCATAAAATTTCCTTTTTCACATGTGCAAATAAGCAATTTTTAGTTCAATAATTGAATGTGTTTCAGTTGGTGAAATTGACTAATTTTAGAAACTCTGTGAAGAGACACGGGCCTGAAATATATAATGGGAAAAGTATGAGTAAACATCAATTTGAGTTCACTACCTTGAGATTCCCAGCAGCGGTGAGCACGGACTTCACAGCTCTCATTCCATAGTCATAGTGATGTTGTGATGACAACTGTTCCGAACACAAGCGATAAGTAGCCACAATTTTCACTGACAGCGGCCGAGCTGTGACAAACCCACAGGAGTACAGGACTATTTCTGCGATCATGGCATAGTCAGGCACCATCATTGCTACTGTCCGAAAGAGGGCCTGTGTGGGTGGAGAAAAAGGTGCTTTTAGCAAGACCATCGTAAAGCTAACCCTGCTCTTTATTTTGTAACGTGTTACAATTTTATACCTTTCCAGTAACGTTATTAAATTATAATGTCAAAGTCACATAGGTAAAAACACTTCATTTAAAAAATTGGCTTCTCAGCCCTGGCTGGTGGCTCAGTGGATAAGGGGCTGGCCTGAGAACCCAAAGGTCACTGGTTCAATTCCCAGCCAGGGCACATAACCAGGTTGCAAGCCAGGTCTCCAGCCAGGTCTGTAGCTGGAGGCAGGTGAAAGGCAACCATACATTGATGTCTCTCTCTCTCTCTCTCTGCCTCTATCCCTTCCTCTCTCTCTAAAAATAATAAATAAAATCTTTTTTAAAAAGTGTTTAAAATAAAATAAAATTGGCTTCTCATTATTGTTATGTAATACATTTATCATTAATTTTTATGTATTTTCCTTAAATTATATTTTAAGAACTTTAAGTTTCTATCATACTTAAATCTTTGGTGAATTATTAATTCACATGAGATTTAAAGTATCACTTATGTTCTGTTCTTTTGGGGAAGCGACCTGTTATAGGGAAAGAGCATCAGACTTCAGGGATGTCCAAAAGCTGGGTTTCTTGTCCAGACTCCTGGGAAGGTGCCTGGTATTAGCAGGCTGGGCTTCAAGGGAGGCTCTGTAGGTATTTAATGCATTGTATCATTTGAGGTCAATCAGGTAACCCTAATAACAAGACTATGTTAAATACAAAATATATTTTGAAATATTCTTAAACTTTTAGAGTCTGCACTCACCATATCGGTCCTTCACCAAGCAAAATAAAGGGGGAAAAAACTGAAAATAAGACATGGATAATAATTATGAGAGATAAATAAACTTTCCAGATTATAAATATGATCTCATGGTATTTTAAATATTATGGAACAAATAAATGCCATGTGATGGTATGTAAGCAAATAGAAAACTGAATAGATTTTTAAAGAATAAATAAGAAAACTTAAGTTTAGAATGTTGGTAGGTATCAGGACTTCAACAGCTCATGCATTAAAACATGACAGTGTTGTACTAAAGAAAGAAGATAACAATATTCTAGAAAAATGACAATTGTAGTGAATGACAATTATATTTAGGTAGTTTGCAAATATCTTCTGGAAGTTAGCTGAATTACCAAAAAGACAAGGCAGATAGAAAATGAAAACATCTTGCACAAGTGATCTGCTATTGAGAACAAATAAAAGACTTGCATCAAGCAAGAGCCTTCAAATGTGTTATGCTAATTGCTAGTTAGAAGGCTTAGTACTGTTATTTGATCAATAAAGTTACCATTAAAGAAAGGAAGGAATAAAATGTTTAAGATATATAGCTTGAACAAATACCTTAGAATAGAAAAGTGTAAGCAAGTATTTCACCCACTACATACTTGAGGAAAAAAGAATGCAAAAGAAATACTATGCAGATGGTACCACTTTCAAAGAGTGGATTCTCAACAACTATTTTTTAAAATGAAGAAAAGATGCAATGCATGAATTAACAAGTCAGTCAGTCAGTCAATAGTTAGCTTAGGGTGAGAACAGTCTTTCTACAATAGTACAAATTGCTACCAGTTTGGGGTCAACATTCAGGTCTGTGTATTGTTAGGTTTCACTCTGACCATCCCAGGTATTTCACAAATTTCTATTCACATTCTCTTGTCACATTAGCAATATGACTGTAGAACATCCAGATCTCTGGCCAGGAGGAAAAAGAAGAGTTAGGTAAAGCCTAACTCAAGAGATTACCACATGATGGTTCATTAATAGAAATCCTCCACCAAAGATTTAACATTGATTTTTATTTATCCCAGAGACAAGCATCCAATCAAAAACATTTTATGCCTAAATTGTTATGGTGGTGGATATTCTCATTCAGTGGTTTCCAAACAAAGTGTGTGATGTACTGATATGATATGGTTTGATTTGGAATGAGTCAGAAATAATTTGTTAGTAATAGCAGTAAGTTTAAGGATAACTTACTGCTGTTTAAAATATTAAAGTGGATTTAGCTTAACCAGTGACATACTTTCTTGAGTATAAAAAAAGAAGGGGTTATGAATCCAGATAATATGCCAGGGCTCAAATAAATTGCAGTATATGTAATCAGTGTGAGCATTGCCTCCATGTTTACCTCAGCAGGGATGAATGTTCAAGAAAAGCTATTTTACTGCTTCCATTTTACTTGGTAGAAGAAGGGTGGTGCACTTCCCAAAGTATGCTTTCAGAGGATTGACAGTGAGTATTAAAAGCAAACAAACAAACAAATAAACAAAAACCTCAAGGAATACTTCTTATCACTTTTTTTCTTGGGGATTGGAAATAGATTTCATAATTATAATGACCTGTTCAGGAATAAGCTAGGCTTCAATTTAGTGAAATGGAGGATTCAGGGTCCACTTCACTTTTTTCTTCTATACTAATAGGATGTCTTATGCTATGTACCTATCAGGTTAAAGCTACCTGTCAGGTTATTGGCTTTATGATACTGAGAGAGCTCGAATAAGCCTATATTACCATGCCTCCTCACGCCTCACTATTCTGAAATGGTTATTAAGCATTGATTCTTTTATATAGTTACTTACTCTAAAGTAGAAACATATTTAAGAAATTGTGCTACCATACAGGTTTTATCTAGATGTAACAGAATGTGAAAAAGGGATGCTTTTTTCATGGTATGATACATGTCAGTTAGCAAAGCACATTTGATTTGCCCAGTATGCAAAATTTACAAAGGAAATGTGCACAATTCCTGAACCTTCTCACTCACTGGAGATCATGAAATATTTGAGAGTGAGAGGAAGGAAGGAAGATTTGTGAAAACATTGGCACCGAAGTGAGTGAACCTCTGTTATGCACCCCCTCCTGCCCCTACTACCCCACTCCTTGCCCCTGAAGTCACTGACAGCATATCTGGTGGGGAGATGGACTGGTGCCTGTTTCATGTCTGAGAAAGCAAAGTGACCTGTGGCAGCAGGATGAATGTGGCCTCCACCCCAGAGTTTGTTGGGACAAAGGCTGCATGAGATGTACACAAAGGGAACAAGAGAGAGCTAAACTGGAGCCACGCTCAGCCCTGCCTAAGACATCCCCTTAGTGAAGTGAGAGCTCTCCAACAGTGGCATCTGCCTCAAATCACCCACCCGAGCCCTAGGCAGAGAGGAGGAGGACTAACAGGAGAAACAGGATCCATCACCCACAGGCAACCGCAGGTGAGACGCCTGACAAAGGAGCCCTGGAAGAACTTATGGCCATGTGCAGGATGGAAAAATTCAGCTATAAACCTGAGAATCACATGACACTTGTTTGTCCCACAATATTTAAAATACCATGAGGAAAATATCATCTTCACAATTTAGAAAATCGATTTATCTCTCATAATTATTATCCATGTCTTATTCCCAGTTTTCCCCCTTTATTTTGCTTGGTGAAGGACCGATATGGTGATTGCAAACTCAAAAACATTAAGATTATCTCAAAATATATCTTGTATCTAACATAAGCCCTGTTCTTAGGGGTTACGTGATTAACCCCAAATTATACAATTAATTAAACACTAGAAAACCTCAGTTGAAGCCCCGTCTGCCAACACCAGGCATTTTCTGCAAGGTCCAGGGACTTGACCCAGAAGGGCATGTCTGAGCTGTATGCTCAGTGGTTCGGTTAAAGGAAGCTAGCCAGCTAGCTTAAAGGATGTGCATAAACTTGTCAGGCAGGAAAACTGTGATTTAGCAGAACTCTCAAGAGAGGGCAAACTGTGCAAAGGCACAGGGCCTTCAGTGGCTAATGAGGCCAATGGTGACACACATGCTGGGAGATGGAAGTACAGGTGAAATGGTCCTGATGCAAAGTCTTGTAGATCAGGCTAAGACATCTGAACTTGATTCTGTAGGCCAAAGGAACCATGGTAGCTTATTTAAGCCTGGCAATTATATGTACAATTCAATGTCTTCTGGTAGATGATGCTGGTAGTGCTGGAACAGGAAATTCATCCTAATGAATTTGGATGGGAAAGAGCTTGGTGACAAGCAAGCTGTTGCAATCGGACGTTAAGAGATGGCTGAAGAGGAGTGGAAGCAAAGTGTGACAGTGGGACTGGGCAGAAGCAATACAAATTGTCTTTTGTGAAATAGCATCCCTGGGTTTTGGCCACTGGCTGAATCTCCAGGTGAAGAGAGAGGAGGCTTCAAGGATGACTCTGAAGATGGGTAACAACACTGAGCTCAGGAGGCTTTTTATTTTTAAGGAACACATAACTTTCATTTCAGACTAAGATACTTTTTCAAAATTGTTAGGTATTTCCATGTATACTGTAAAACACATGTTCTGAAGCAGCTGTAACCAAGAAGACTGTACAATAGGAGGAACCACCAAAAGAGGGGCTATAAAAATCCGATGGAGGCTTTGGCCTGAAGTAGAGGGAAGATACATTACTCCAAGAACCACAAGGTGAATATTTCAACAGTTTCAACCTACATAGTAAATAAAACCATGAAAAAGTCTACATAGGGCATGAACAAACTCATCTAATAATGGTCCCAGCTTTTTATGACGAACTACTCACAGGTTTTTGCCTTTATAAATATTTATACATTCAGATTGATCCCACTGAATAAAAGAAAAACAAGAGTGAACAAAAGAACTGATACAAAAAAAAAAAAAAAAGGTTTCCAAATGTGAGCCACACTGAAAAGTTGCAAAAATACTTCATAAATTTTTAAAAAGGGATTTACCTGGCCTTATTTTTAAATCACACCTTCCTTCACTAAGGCAAAATACTAATTCACCTTATCTGACCTATAAAAGTGTATGGAATGAAAATACCAAAACACTTGGCAGCAATTAGTTGTATTAAAAGCCTTTTTGGCAGAAAAGAAAACAATTGCTATCTAGTCTTCAGAAGCTGTCAGTTTAAGCATATGAATAGTGCAAGGAACATGGGATTGAGAGTCAGGAGACTTGGGTTTAGATCCACAATTATAATGCATTATTCCTCAACACTGTTCTCTTTGTACTGGCCATAATCAGGCAAGTCACCGGAAAAGGAAAGATTCTAGTCTATCTAATTGACTAAGTGATTTTTAATTTTTACAAAAAAAAAAAAAAAAAAAATTGGTGCTAGGTACTAATGAGAAATGCGAATTGCTATGGGATATAAATTATTCCAACCTGTTAGAAGACAATTTAGCAACATAGCTCTTTGTCCTAGGACTCTCCCTAAGGAAATATTTTAAAATAAAGAAAAGACTTAAGTAAAAACTGTCCATTACAATATTATTTACAATGCAGAAAAACTAAAAGCAATGTAAATATCTAGTAGTAAGCTATAAGTACATTTATCTATAGGATTATATTTATAAAGATAGGAAAATGCTCATGTTATAATCCACTCTTGAAAAAAACCAGCCAGTATACATAACTGTCTGATTTCACCATTTAAATTAACATTTTAAAAGCTAGTTAAAATTGGGGGATACAATATAGTAAACAGTAGAATTGGTTCCCTTTCATTATTTCCTGTATTTTCTATAATTACTACAATTTTTAAATATAAGTTGTGCAAACTATCTGGATTGCACATTTATTTTCTAAGGTTCCAGCTTTTAAAAAATTATTTCCTAAATGTGTTCTAATATAACACCTAAAAGCAAATATTTTACATAAAATTCAACGATAGCATGTTTTTCTTTTTACATATTAACTTTGTAAATGACAGAAAAGAAATGGATGATCTGATTGCCCCTCTGTACCTTCAGATTATCAGGCAGCTCTGATCGCCCCGCGTACCCAGGGTTCATTGTTATAAAGACAGCACACGTGGGGTCGAGTTTCAGTTCAGTTCCCTCAAACTCCAGTGTATCAGCACCTGCATTAATGCCTGTGGGTAATCAAGAACTGAAATGACTTAGCAATTCCACATAATTGTGACTTGTGCCATTCATTACGTCCCATACTTCTACTTTTTTCATATAATGTAAAGACAAACTAGCTCATTACCTCTTTGGATAGTAAGAATTTGTTGAGCAACCACAGAAAGTACTTCCAAATCAATTCTGTTAAACTCATCAAAGCAGGCCCAGGCTCCACAAGATAACAGTCCCTGGGAGAAAACAGTAATGAAAATTTTCAATTTTATCTGATTTAATATTGCATTGAAATGTTGCAATTTCACCTGGTCTTTTCAAGGATTTACAATCTATCAAGGAAATTGCTATTCACCTTTATCTTTAAAAATGGCTTCTTTTTTGTAATGCCTAGTCATTATTATACATGAATAAAGAGTTTGGTCAATTGGAAATTTTCCAATTGATTTTTTTTACTTTATGTATATTTTTTAGCATTTAGAGGTACACTGGTAATTTCAAAACCTATCTTACTTTCTATTTTTGAGTTGATTTTAGTTGCTTCTCCCATATAGACTCCATAGAATGGGTTGAAATGATTCTCCAAATAAGATGACTTTTATTGCCAATGAGTCTGCTTTGTGGTCTGAGGACCTTAAAAGCCAACTAACATAGCTTGAGGCCCTAGTCTGCAATCCTAACTCACAGCTACCTCACAAATATGAGCCATTTAATTATAAGAAAAACTGGAGATTTTTAGAAAGGAAACTACACTGACTTCCTCCCAGTACCAAACTGGAATTATAACTAAAGGAAACATCATCCTGAATAACCAACTAAACACTAGCTGGAGAGAAACTTCATAACCAAGGACAGATAAGAGAAACCTCCACCATAACCAGACTGCTAGAGAGGACAGAGGAGACAGGATAGGGCTGATCAGGCTCCCACAATTAGAAGCTAAGGTTCCAGGAGGATATTTCAGCAGCTGGGAGGGTTCCCCCTGAGAAGTATGTGGTCTAAGTCCCAAGCTGGGCTCCCTGGAATACAGCACCAGAACCAGGAAAGGAGCCCATACTTCATACTTCAGAAGCCACCCTTCTCAGACAGAGCACTCATCTTTGAGGGGCATTAGCCTGAAAGGAAGAAATAGTCCCACCCAGGGGAATCACTCTCATCCTGCCCCGTGGACCTTAAGCCTGGTTGCAGACCATTTCAGAGACGAGGACTAACAAAAAAACTTTGGGCAAAGGAGAATCTCTGGGAGCTCTGAAACTTTAGCTGACCCTCCCCTGGACCAGTGCTGGTAAAAGCCAGCCTTGGTGTGCTGCCTAGTTATATCTGCACATACACAGGCCCAGCAGAGGGAGCCACAGTGGTGGATTGGTGATAGCTCCAAACAGGTTTCCCAGGGACAACACAGGCAGCCATCTGACATAGGACCATACCTGAGTCTTTGCAGATCTAATTAATACATAGAAACAAATACAAAGAAGCAGCTGAAATGGAAAGACAAAGAAACAGGCCCCAAATGAAAGAATAAAAGAATTCTCCAAAAGAAGAACTAACTGAAATGGAGGTAAGCAATTTATTAGATATAGAGTTTAGAGTAATGATTATAAAAGATTACTCAATGTCATTTAAAAAGACATAGAAATAATAAAAAAGAACCAGTCAGAAATAAAGAAAGCAATATCTGAACTAAATAATACACTGCAAGGAATAAAAAATAGGTTAGATGAAGCAGAGGATCAAATCAGCAATTTGGAAGATAAGGCAGAAAAGAACAACCAAGCAGAGAAGCAGAAAGAAAAATGAATTTCAAAAAATTAGAAGAGCTTAAAAAACCTTTGGGACAACATGAAGCATAACAACATTCACATCAGGAGATTACCAGAAGAAGAAGAGAGTTAGCAAGGGGTAGAGAGCCTTTTTGAAGAAATAATGACTAAAAAGATCCCTAACCTGGTAAAGGCAAGACACACAAGTCCAGGAAGTTCAGAGAGTCCCAACCAAGATGGACCTAAAGAGGCCTACACCAAGACACATCATAATTAAAATCACAAAGCTTAAAGACAAAAAGAGAATCCTAAAAGCCATGAGAGAAAAGCAATTAGTTACCTACAAGGGAGCTCCAATTAGACTATCATCTGATTTCTCAACAGAAACATTTCAGGTTGCAAGGGATTGGTGCAAAATGTTCAAGGTGATAAAAAGCAAGGACCTACAACAAGGGCTACTTTACCCAGCAAAGTTATCATTTAAAACTGAAGGAGAAATAACGAACTTCCCAGACAAGAAAAAGTTACAATAGTTTATTAACGCCAAGCATGTGCTACAACAATATTAAAGGTCTTACTTTAAGAAGAAGAAGACAAAGAAAAACAACAGAGGAAGGTAGCTTTAAAATAAAATGGAGGTAAATATGTATCTATTAATAATCACCTAAAGTGTAAATAGCTCAAATGTTCCAACCAAAAATCATAGGGTAGCTGAATGGATATGAAAACAAGACCCACATATATGTGCTGCCTCCAAGAGATCCATCTCATATCAAAAGATACACACAGACTAAAACTAAAGGAATGGAAAAAAGATATTTCATGCAAATGGGAAGGAAAAAAAAAAAAAGCAGGGCTGGAGTACTTATATTTGACAAAATAGACTTTAAATCCAAGACTAGAATAAGAGACAAAGAGGGACACTACATAATGATAAAGAAAACAACCCACCAAGAGGATATAACCCTAGGAAACATTTATGCACCCAACATAGGAGCACATAAATATATAAAGCAAATTCTGATGGACATAAAGGAGAGATAATATAGTCATATAGTAGGGGATTTTAACACCCTATTGACTTCAGTGGCTATATCTTCCAAACAGAAAATCAACAAGGACACAACAGCCTTAAGTGAAAAACTAGATTCAATGGATTTGATTGATATTTTCAGAGCATTTCACCCCTAAACAGCAGACTATACATACTTTACAAGTGCACATGGGATGTTTCCTAGGATAGACCACACGTTAGGACACAAAACAAGCCTCAATAAATTTAAGAAGATTGAATCATATCAAGCCTCTTCTCTGACCAAAATACTATGAAAAACACTGAAAAACACACAAAGATATTGAAACTAATAATATGTTATTAACCAATGACTGGGTCAACAACAAGATCAAGTGAGAAATCAAAAGATACCTGAAAAAATTAAGATAAAAACACAACAATCCAAAATCTGTGGTACAAAAGGAAGCAGTCCTATGAGGAAATTTTATATTATTACAGACCTATCTCAAAAATAAATAAATAAATAAAACAAACAAACAAACAAAAAAACCCAAGAAACAGCTCTAATAAACAATCTAACTTTACACTTAAAGGACCTTGAAAAAGAACAACAAATAAAACCCAAAGTGAGCTTTGGGTCTCCATGAGTAATTGGTAAGTTTTGGGCCAACATGAGGAAACTGCCCAGTGGCAAGCTTATGAAAATGCTACATTAAAAAACCAACAAACACGTAGGTATATTTGAAGGAATGGAAAGAAAATCGCCAATGAAGAGGAAACGAAAAGCTGGAAAAGCTATTAGTTGCTAAGGCTACAGAGGTGCATATTGCTGATTACACTTTAAAGGGCAACAGGAAAGTAAATAAATTGTAGTTCTCACATTTTTATCTTTCCCAATGTCTTAAAGGGACACCATTCATTCCTATCAGTAATATTGACTCACTATAGCAGGACAGGAGAAGGAAGGAGGGAGGACCCCTTCTCAAATAAACTTTAGTATAACCCCACTTATCTTGAGACGGTACTTTAACTTTACTTAAACTACAATGTCTTTTACTTGCATTAAATTATGTTTCATTATAAACAGCCTTCCTCTCTGAGCAGTTATTATATTGTAAAAAAATATATATATCAAAATCTCCCAAAGCACAAAAGCCCTGGACCAGATGGCTACACAGGTGAATTTTACCAAACATTTAAAGAAGAACTAACTCCTATCCTCCTCAAGCTCTACCAAAAAATTCAGGAAGAGGGAAGACTCCCAAACTCGTTCTATGAGGCCAATATTATTCTAATCCCAAAACCAGGGCAAGACACAACTAAGAAAGAA